>PVLD010002984.1:0-152213 GCA_004027595.1 Dinomys branickii
TTTAAACTAACTGGAAATTGACTACAGGAATAACAGATTAAGTTTTTAATCAAGAAATACCTTGGGTAAGAACAGTGAAGGTTCACGACATTTTAACATGGGAAATTTCCCAGTCCCTAGCCCCAAGCTCCATGAGAATATTCTAATCAGGACTAGATAAGGTGGAAAAACTAGCAGCTTGGCTGCCAGATTCAGCTGGGCTGACTTTAGGGGTGGAGCCAGCAGAGCCCCGTGGCCAAGGGGAAGGCCCAGCTGGGAATGCCAACACCACAGCTACCTGGGTTGTCACGTAGGTTGGGTAAACAACTGCTTAAGTCTGGGAATTTAACAGGGAGACCTAGTGATGAGATAGCCATAGTGGGTTTTGGTGAGCTCCTCCCCCCACACACACACTAGTGATCAGGACAGCAGTGTATAAGACTCTACAAGTTCAGGAGAATCTAACAAGTGCCCCAGTCATATGCTCATCCCTGGCTGAACATAAAGCCTTGCACAGACAAGACAATCCAAGAAGATAAAAGCCAGAGTGGTCTTGTAAATTGCTTAAATTCTGAACGCATTCCAAGCCCCTGCCCTACACCCCCTTTTCTGGCAATGCTGGGGATCAAACCCAAGGCCTGTGTGTGCTAGGAAAGCACTCTACCACTGAACTATACCTCTCCTGCTTTGAGGTATTTAAGCGTTGCCTCTGACCAATCATAGCTGCATCCCAAACTACGTTGACCCTGTTGAAAATCCAACTAAATCAGCAAATCAATCTTGGAAATCAAGAGAAAAGACCTGGGCAGAAACACCAGTGTCAACACACTGTGTGGGAGGGAACCTTCAGGATTAGTTCAGACAAGTCACTAAACACACTAACCATACACAAACAGAACAAAACACGTGTTCCCAGGAGCACATCAGACCACAATATCCATTTGAACCCTCCCCCCACACACTAAAAAAGCAGAAATGCAAATGACCGGGAAAATGTGACCATATGTATTAGTTTATGTGTCTGTTTAGTATCCATCTCCTCCCCTCTGCCACACACAGTGGCATAAACCACATCTGTGTTCACTGCTATCTGTTAAGTGAATGTATGGTCCAGGTCAGCCCTATGGATTAGAGGAGCTACTTGTGTGAGATCACTAGCTGCCTCAGAAGGAATCTCTTGGATACGTAGGTACTCAGCACAATACATGGCACCCAAAAGATGCTTAATAAATGGTAGGTATGGGTTTTATGTCCCTCTGAGTTTTCTCCTCTTGCACATTCTTCTCTATCCAAAATCTATGCAGTCCCAACTCTATCTAAATCTAGAAATTGGGCCTCCCTGGCCCTATCTCTCCATCCTGTCCAGTCCCCTTCCTTCCGGAGCCAGGAGCCCAGGGCCCAAGGAAGGAGGGGTGGTAAGTGGTGGCTACCTAGACCCAGATGCAAAAGGACGACAGAACAGGGGCCTGGGGGAGGGTAATGGGGCCCAGAGGGGTTCTGTCAGCTCATATATCTCATTCTCCTATAAACTGACCATTAATGGTAACTTGGGGCTATAGCATCTGAACACAAGTGGGGCCTGTATGAGGCCTGTACCCCACATAGGAGGTGGCCAAATATACGTGTGCTTGCTTCGATCTATATTGCTCCCACTGACCTGGCTTCTGTCTGTTCACACACCCTCCTTCCGTAAGTTGCCTAGTCTATGTCAGGCACAGAGCTAGGCACTAAGGGTACAGTTAAGAGATCTGCTGTGCATGGCTGCGGTAGGCAAGCAAACTGACAGTTACAGACAGGTGTTGAGTCCAGCAAGAAAGGTCTGGGGCATGAGGATTGGTGAGTCAGTAAATGGGCAAATCTGACCATTGCAGCACATCTCAGTCTACTCACTTTGGTAACCTCAGCTGGAGGACGTGACCAGTCTTCTGTCCATCCCGGCACTGAGTAGTAGCGTAGTCAGGTCTGGGACTGAATTCACAAGGTCATACCACTTCTTGGTGGGGGACCTTCTAAAGCAGGCAGTTCGGGAAAGTGGAATTCTTAAAGGGCCTCACCTTTGTAGGAACAATAAGCAAATTTTCTTTTGATCAGTAAGACCTCCTTTTCTTTTCAAAACTATCTTTCAGAAAAATGTATCTTTGATTGATTGAACAGATGCTTGCTGAGCACCCACTATATGCCAGATGCCCGTGTAGGTGCTTGGAACACAACAGACAAGATCTATGCTCCTGCGGAGCTTACATTCTAGTGTGGGAGGTGGATAAAATAAATCAAGTTCTTGGTGGAGGAATCCAAAGTGGGAGCCAGGGCAGTGATGTTTGGATGCAGGTTGCAGTTTTCAACTAGGTGGTGGGTAAGGCCTGAATAAGAAGGTGATGCTTCCTGGTTACCTGAGTAACCACTTTGAAGATAACAGTACGTAATACAGCAACCATTGTTAATTTCCTATCTCCTTGTTTTGAAACCCTGTGTAGTTTTTGTTTTTATGTTGTTTTATTTATGTCTTTGTTTTTGTTCTTTTCTCTTTAAAATAAAATAAAAAAAGAAGGTGATGCTTCTGTCAAGGACCTCATGGGTGAGGAAATGAGCCCAGGGGCCGTGGGGCCGGTGCTGCAGGCAGAGATGAAAGAGTGCCAAGACCCCGAGCCACCAGCAGAGGGGGTAGA
The DNA here is from genome assembly GCA_004027595.1 of Dinomys branickii. Lineage (NCBI taxonomy): Eukaryota > Metazoa > Chordata > Mammalia > Rodentia > Dinomyidae > Dinomys > Dinomys branickii. The sequence continues at coordinate 2,646 of PVLD010002984.1, forward strand.
GAGATCAGAGGTGAGAGTGGGAAGGTACGCAGGGCTGAGTAGTAGAGGTCCTTGTGGGCCACACTGAGGCGCCTGCATTTGATTCTATAAGGGTTGTGAAGCCATTAGCGGGTTTTGAACAGACAAATGCTTTACTTTGCGATGTCCCAGAATTTCACTGACTGACGCACTGAGAATATACTGCAGAGGCCCAAGGCCAGGAGCAGGACAGCAGTCACGGGCCATTGCAATACCTCGTCCTGGCCAGAAGGGGGGGTGAAAGTCATAGAAATGGCGAGAAGTGACTGGGTCCTGCATCTGTTTTGAGGAGCGCCAACAAGCTACCAGAGAAAAAAGCAGGGAGCTAAAAACACTAAGGTTTCCTGCTTGGCTGTCCGGAAAGATGGACATGACATGGAAGAATTAGGTGGGGAAAGGAGTGGGAAGAGTGGGCGTAGGGGAAGATCAGGAGTTCGGACTGGAACTTGAGCATGAAATGCCCAGTGGAGATACCAGGCAGCCAACGGAAGAAGTGAGCCTGGAGTCCTGGTGGCAATCCCGGCTGGAGATCCGCGTTCTTATTTGGGGGTTATGGGCATGTGGGTGGTACTTAAGCTGACTATGAGCCGGCCAGAGACCTAGTGGAACAGGGACAAGGAGAAGGAATGAGCCCTGGACCTACCAATGTTCAGAGGCTGCACGGAGAGAACCATTGAGGCCAGAGAACAACTGGAAGTGAGATATCCTGGAAACACTCAAAGAAAGAGCTTGAAGGAAGAGGAAGTGACTGATTTCATCAAACTTAGTGAGACAGTATGATTCCTTATGTATGCAATATCCAGACCCGGAAAAAACACAAAGACATAGCAGGTTGATGGTTGTCAGGAGCCGAGGATGAAGACAAATGGGACTATTATGGGGTGGTGAAAGTGCTTTGCTTGATAGAGTTGGTAGCTGCCCAATATGGTGAATATACTAAACACCACTGAATCATACACTTTAAAATGGTTAATTCTGTTATGTACACCTCATCTCCATAGAAACAAATTCTATAGGAAGTCAGCCATGGCGACCATGGGAAATGACAGATGCAGCAGTGTGGAGCCAACAACTCTGGACAAGAGTGTTTTTGGAGGAATGTGGAATAAAAACCTAAAGCAAATTCAAGAGGGGAATGATCGCTTAGGTGGTCCGATTCAAGGCCCTGGTTCTGACATATTTTTATTTCTCCCCAGGAGCCAAAATAAAAGAGCTTGTTTTCTTGCTATCTACCAGCTTTATTCTGTAAATTTAGGGCTTGCCCATTGCATCAATCACTCTCTTCATTGCTGAGCACACCTGACACGCACAGCTTAAAGGAGGGGAGGTTTATTCTGGCTCACGCTTTCAGAAGTTGTAGTCCATGGTTGGCTCAAATGGAAAAGCAGCATGGTGGGAAGGCCTGGCGGAGGAAGGCTGCTCACATCACGGTGGCCGGGAAGCTGAGAGCAAAGGGAGGTGCTGGGGATGGAGACAGAGCCTTCCAGCGTACATCCACAGGGAGTCACCCCGCCGCCAGGGCCCACTTCCTGACAGCACACTCAGCCGCGGTGAATCCACAGATGAGCAGGCTTTGGGGCATATTCCAGATCTGCATCGTCATCCCGGCTTCTGGAATCTGATTTTGACTTTGACTTTGGCAGATTTCTCATACTTTCTATTTGCTTGAAGGCTCTACCATGCATTTAAAATGGTGGTTTTAGGGCTGGGGATGTACTTCAATGGTAGAGCATTTGCCCAGCATGAGGCGCTGAGTTCTACCCCCAGCACTTCAAATAACAATAACAACAACAATAAATAAAATGATGTTATGGTTTGTCTGGATGTCCCCCTAAAACCTCATGCAGTCATGGAGTGGGCTTCTAGACAATGACTGATTCATGATCCAATGTTGGGTTTGTAGATGTGAGTGCTACACCTGCCCTGGGGCCGGTAGTTTACATAAAATGTTAGGGGGGAAGGAGGCTTGCTCCTCCCTTTTGCTGTTGTTGCTTTTGCTGTTTTCTTCCACCATGAACAGTTGCCCTCTGCCATGTGCCACTCTCCCTTGGAGCCAGCCAAGTATGAACTGAAGCTTCCACAACTGTGATCTAAATAAATCTTTCCTTCCTCTATTTTGGGTGTCAGGCATTTTGTTTCAGCAATGAGAGAAAAGTAACTAAGACAGATGGTTTTGTCCAACTTTATATTTTTTGCCAGTTTGATGCATGTAAATTTGTAAATCTTACACAATATGCTTAAATATTCACAACTTGAGTGTCTTTAAGTTGGGAACTTACTATAATCAAGTATATGAAGTATATAAAACATGTGTTTATAAAATGCTTTTAAGCATGTAAATATGCATTCTTATGTAGATTTTGTTTTATTGTTGTTGTACTGAGAATTGAACCCAGGGCCTTCACACTGAGCTAGATCCCAAACCACCCTTCCTATCTTTTGTTTCTTTTGGCTGTTATTGCTTAGTTGTCTTTTAGTTTTTTAGACAGGGTCTCACTACGTAGCCCAGGCTGGTCTTGAACTTGTGGCAATCCTCCTTTCTCAGGTTCCTAATGCCAGATCACAGGAATGCATCCCCACGCCCATACGCCCAGCCTTCTTTTGAGAGAGGGTCTCACTAAGTTATTAAATTGCCCTGGGCTGAGCTCAAACTTGCAGTCTTTCTTCCTCATCAGAGTGTCAAGATTACAGGCCTGTGCCACCAGGCCCAATTTATTTTGTTGTTTCTGAGCAGGAAAGGAACTTTGGTCTTGAGCAAGAATAGAAGTGGGAAACACAACTTGCAAGTCAACATCTAACCTGGTAAGGGTGAGAGAGAATTATAGATATAGGGTAAAAGAAATTGGGATGAGAGGTTATATTCTGGCAAAGACTTGTCTATGTTTTGTCCATGTCCTGAGACTTTGCAAGAGGCTGAATCTGGCAGAGGAAATTTCAAGTCAATCTAACATTCGGGTTGTAGCATGGGTACTGCTGACTGGTTTTAGCCAGATTTTTTTTGTCTTTTTGAGACAAGGTCTTGCTATGCAGTTCAGGCTGTCCTTGAGCTCACTTTGTAGCCTGGGCTGGTCTTGAACTCACAAGGATCCTCCTGTCTCACCCTCCTGAGTGCTAGAATTATAGGCATGAATCACCACAACTGGCTCAAACCAGATTTATAGTAAGAATTGGGAGCAAAACGTAGAGCAGAAAGATTTAAAATTTTTTCAGGTTGTCAAGAAGCATGTATAAAGTTGGGGCCACATGAGATGTGTTTGTGAAGGAGGTTAGTGCCACTAAAAAGAAACCAAATACTTGGTACCAGGACAAGAATAAAGATGAGGGAATCTCAGGAATCAGAAAAACCTCACCCATCACAGGTTCAAAAGTATAAAAGTGTAAAGTTGTTTGTAACACTTTGCTTTGAGAAGAGTACTCCAGGGTGCCCTACTCACTCAAGGATGCCTAAGGAACCATTTTCCAATGTTCAGCCATCCAAGTACTCGGAGTCTACTGAAGCCATGGTTCAAGGGGGCATGGCTACTGCTCATGCTGAAGAGGAACTTTAAAAAGTCCCTGCCCCCATAGCTATAACTTGTTTTTCTGGTGCAAATAAGATTGACAACTATGTCCTGTAAATAGAATGAATGTCATCTTGTTATCCAAGGATTCATAAGGGTCTGTCTTTTTTCAAGGCTAAGTTATTAATTGCTTTGTCTTGTTTCTATACCCTCACTGCACAACCCCCACCCCAGTTTTTAAGACCAACCTCCTCAGCCAAATGTATTAAGCTAGAACCTTTCTTTTGTTCTAATGCCCAGCACTTTGGATATGAGTTTGGCTGGGTCAATGCAAACCTAAACTCCTGGGATTAAATTCTGCTGTTACTTCCCATTTGTCTCTCTGATCTCCTGGATTCTGTAACAACGCTGGTAGCAGACCTTGGCTTCATGCACATGGTGCTGCTTTTGCAGGCATATAGAATGTAAGATGCATGGAGTCAAGGAGGCTTCCACCCACATTTCAGAGGAAAGGCTAGAAATCCAAGCAAAACAATCAGAAGCAATCCAAGCAATCAGAATTCCTGCCAAGGTGCCCTGAAAGGGTAATGCATGAACCTGTAAGAGGGAAGCCAAAGCTGCAGGGAGGATCCAGGAAGTTAGAGATTCCAGGAAAAGAGAATATCTGCTAAGGCAAGTCACAGGAAAAAGGCAGAATCAGTCCAGGAGAAGAGGCATGTGAGCTGAAACCCACAAGACAATAGAGGCAGGGACATCCAAGCCCTCTGGAACTCACATCTCACCACCATGTGCCCTCAATGCCAGACCATGGAGCTACAGGACTTAATGTTTGTTCACATGGTTTTGGTCATGTGATTCCTTTTGATACTCCACCCAATTCTTTTTCAGAGTAGGAATGCTTACCCTGTGCCATAGTGTTTGGGGATTATTTTACTTGTTTTTTTTTTTTAAGTTTTACAAAGGATCACTTAGACTTAGATTTGGATTTTTGAACAATGCTGAGACTTTAAGGCCATCATGGAGAACCTATGGCACATACGCTGCAGCAGGTACACAGGGTCCTCTCTGTCAGCACACAAGCCAAGTCACCACATTGTTTGTTCTAAACAAAAACCTCAATATTCAGTTTTAATTACAGTGCTAGCACTTGCAATAAATAAGTGGGTTTTGGATTGCAATATGGGCACTTGGTCTTTCAAAGGTTCCCCATTACCACTTTAGGGAAAGCAATTAGGGAATTTTCAGTTGCACACAGGATAGTTATATCATGTTAGGTAGCATTGTGACCTTGTTGTTGTCACTACTTGGAGGTTAAGTATAGTTTAAGGGATATGTTTGGGCTGGGTGTGGTGGCACATACCTATAATCCCTGCACTTAGGAGGCTGAGGCAAGAGGATTACCATGAGTTATGGTAATGAGCTATGAGTTATGAGCTATGTAGTGAACTCAAGACCAGACTAAACAATATAGTAGGACCCTGTCTCAAAAAGAGGAGGGCCAGGAGAAAGAAAAGGGGAAGGAGGAGAAGAAGAGGAGGAAGAATAGGAAGAAGAAGGAGAAGAAAGGGGGAGGTGTGTTTGGTGTCAAGTTGACATGGGGTGGATGTACAGCAGTTAATCTTGATTGTCAACTTGACTGGCTAGGAAATGCCTAGGAGACTCAGAAAGTGCACTCATGGACCTGTCTGGGTGTATCATGGGGCATAACTGGGAAATATATCTGGTCTCTGACCTCTTCCTCAGAGCTCTTCTGCTGTTCTCTGCTTCTCAGATACCAGGAAGTGAGCATCTTTCCTCTGCCAGGGCCTTGCCCCATGATGTTTCTGCCTTGGAGTCAGCTCACCATGGACTAAAGCCTCTGGAACAGTGAGCCAAAACTAAATCTTTCCTTCTTTAATGTGTGTGTTTAGATATTTTTCCCAGTGATGGAAAACTGATTAATCCAGCTACACAATGTAGCTTAGTTTCTCCTGTTTGTAAACTTTATTGTACATGGAGCCTGTCTACATGCTTTTTGCTGTGTCTGACTGATTTTCCTCAATAATACAAGTAACATTATATCATTGTGGGGAAATCATTGTTCTGCGTTATTCCATTATCTAATTATACTGCAATTTCTGAGAGAGACAGAGAGACGAAATTGAAGACAGTGAATCTTATGCTTTCTTCTAAGGCATTTCATTTTAAAGAAGTAGAAGAGAAAGGAGCAGTACCTGGAGGAGACAGCACAGTCAAGACGATCTTCTTCTTTTTCTTTTAGAAGAGAGTTCTTTGGGGAAAAGTACAAAAGAGAAGAAAATTTGATGATAATCAGTGGGACAAGTTGAAAACAATACCTTGAGTGAATGGGAGAGGAATGTACATTTGGAGCATGCTTAGACAGAATGGCCCAAGCGAGGACGCTGAACAGTTCTGCCATCCTAACAGGAGGGAAGGAAGGCAGACCACACAAGCACAGATGCAGGTGGGGCAGGCACACGCGTAGGCACCTGTAAGCGTTCCCTTCTGATGGCTTCATTTATGTCAGTGAAATAGGTGAGAAGGTCACCAACTAAAGGTGAAGACAGGGAGGAGGCTCTGGGCTTAAAAAAGGAGGAAGCAGGAAAGTGCTGCTTACCAGAGTGGAGACACAGATGGAGGAGGGAGACAACAGATGGTTTCTGGGCTGCATCACAGCCAACTTGAGGTTGCTGGAGGTCACACGTGTGCAGCGAGATGAGTCAGCCGGGTCCTGTGCATCTGTTCCACAAGCAGGTGGAGCAATGGAAAGTCCAGTGCTCGTTCAGTTAAGTAAAAGAGAAACTTATGAATGTGTCTGTGAGTTTTAAAGTGTGGGGTTTTGTGAATGTTAAGGCATGAAGGAAGCAGGGAATGGGAAATGTGGGCAAAATGGATCATAGAATCTGTAAGGGACTGCAAGCACTGTTGGGGCTGGAGTTCTCAAGTGAATAAAATACAAGGTAGGAGAAAGTGGTGGACAATGGGATGTGCCAGACAGACTTTGGAGAGCTGTGGCTCCTGGTAATGACATGGTCGACTTAGGAGATGACATGGAAATGGTGGGCTCAGCACACTAGAAGGACTTGCTTTGGGTCTATTGGAATCACAAGGAACTGTGACATGCACTGTGCTGCGGAAAGTGACAATGCACCAAGGGAATTGGCCCCTCAAGGAAAGAAGAGCTTCCCTTCAGCATAAGTAAAGACTAACAATGAAGCCAGGCATGGCACAGTACTGTCATCCTAGCACCCAGGAGGCTGAGGCAGGATTATCACCAAGGCCAATTTCAAAAAAGGACAAAACATGAATAAGTAAATAAACAAGACTGTAACAATGAAAAGTGGTGGTTGGTAAGATGTGCGAGCCAAAAGTTGATGTTTTTCATGGAGAAAGCCAGGAGGAAATGAAGACTGGGAAGCTGAGTGGGAAAGTAGAAGCCTCAGCCACGCTTGGGGGAAATGCAGGTGTCCACTGGGCCCTGTCACCACTCCTTGTGCCGGCTGCCCACAGGCTTTTCGGAGGAATGAGTAAGGTACTGTTTGGCAAGTGCTCAGAGAACAGAGAATTCTGAATGTGCTGGGGCATCATAATGTTGGGTAAGGAGCTGCTGAAAAGGCCTCAGGCAAGTAAGGAGCAATTTGCTCTTTAGAAAGGACCCAGTTCTACCTCCCTCTGGAGCGTGATGACAAACGCTGGTTTGTAAAATCACATGAAAGTGTGTATGGAGTTATGGTATAATGACACAAATCAAAATATTCCAAGTGACTTGAAAGCAAAGGAGGCTTTTTTGGTTTTTCTTTGTTTTCTTTGTCTTTTTAAGACAGGGTCTCACTCTGCAGTTCAGGCTGGCCTTGAACTCACTTTGTAGCCCAGGCTGGTCTTGAACATGTAATGATTCTCCTGCCTTCTGAGTGCTGATACTATAGGCATGTACCACCATGCCAGGTAAAGGAAGTTGACTGTACATGCCCATAGAAATATATCCAGAAAACAAACAAACAAAAATGCTTCAAGAAAAGTTAACAGCTTTCAGTAATGCTCAGGCTTCCACCCCTACATGTATTCTCAAGAACAATAAAAACATGTGTCCATACAAAAACTTGTACAGGAATGCTCAAAGCAGCATTATCAATAACAGCCAACAAGTGATAATAATTCAATGTCCCTCAACTAAAATTATATTATTTCCATGTAATTGCATATTATCCAGCTATAACAAAGAATGAAGCAATGATACATAATACTACATGGATAGAAAACATGCTAAATGCTTCAAAAAGTTAGAACACATTTTGCATCATGCCACTATACAAAGTATATAGAATAAGCAAATCCATAGACATTGTCTTTGTCTATTTAAGTTGCTATAGAGTGGGTGAGTTATAAAACATAGAAATGTATTCCAAAGGCCAGAAAGTCCAAGATCATGGCCCCAGTTAGTTCAGGGTCTGGACCAGGCCTGTTCTCTGCTTCAAAAGTGGTCCCTTTGCATGTCGTCTGGTAGGAATGAGGCAGTTTCCTTCAATCTCACACTCCACTCCATTAGGGTCTTACTTTGTAGCCCAGGCTGGCTGTGAGCTCCCAACCCTGCCTGGACCTTTCTGTGCTGAGGTGATAGGCGCATGTCATTGTGCCTGACTCCGTTCAATCTCTTCTCTAAGTACCTGGACCCATATGAGTTTGGGGAGGGCACCGATATCGACATCAGAGCAGAGACAGTCAGTACATCGGTGGTTTCAAGGGATGAGAGTAGAGTAGAGTGAAGAACGGCTGCTAAGAAATATAGGGTTTACTTCTGAAAATTGATTCAAATAGGCAAAAAAAAAGAACAAGAAAAAATTGAGCGTAGCAGTGATGACCCACTTTCCCTTACTGAGCACAAAGTTCAGTAACGAGAGTCTTTGTTATAGGCTCAAGTTCTGAGCCAGGCAAGGACAAAAAATTGAGGAAATCTGAGAAACAACTGCATTTGTATGACATTAAGTAGTTATGGTTATTTATTAAGTGTGATCAAAGTATTAAGATCGTGGTTTTACAAAGGATGCCCTTATGGTGATGGAATAGCTCTGTGTTTGATTGTGGTGACGTGTGGGAGTCGGTGGTCTCTCCATGGTCCCTGGGAGAAAAGGGCGAGAGGATACAGAAAATGAAGAAAAGAGATGATAGCCAGGGTCAGATGGAGTTACCTCTTGCCTGATGATCAAGAGAACTAACTCCAAACAGTAAGAGCATTTATTTTATACACCCTCAAAGTAGTAACATGAGAGAGAATGTTGCCTAGCCACTAAGACTAAGTAAGACTAAGACTAACACTAAGTAAGACTAAGACTGTAACTGTCCAAGCAGAATACCTTTATCAATACTGAGGGAGCTTGACTGCCTGAGGCACTCTGGATCTGTCCCACCCTCAGACACATGACCAGCAACCAAACTCCAGCCACTCCCAACAGTGATGGCTACACAAATGTATAATGATATAACTGCATAGAAACACACACACAGATGTGTGCACGCGCGCGCACACACACACACACACACACACACACACACACAGATGGATGCATACAAGAAATGGTGGAATCTGAACAAAGCCTGTAGTCTAATTAGTACCATTGTACCAATGCCAGTTCTCTGGTTTTGATATTGCACTATACTAATATAAGACAGTTCTTTTTGTTTTTTGTTTTACTAATATAAGACAGTTCTACTGGGAGAAACTGGGTGGAGGATATACTAAATCTCTTTGTATGTTTGTTTTTGCAGCTTTCTGTGAGTCCATAATTATTTCAAAATTTAAAAATTGAAAAGAGTCTGTATTAGTTAGCTTTTCCAAACAAATACCAAACACATTTATGAAGAGTAGAAGTTTATTTTGGCTCGCAGATTTGGAGGTTGTTGTCCATGATTGATTAGCCGTATTGTTTTGGGCAGCACCATGTGATGGATCAAAAGCACAGACTGTACACCATGAGCTAGGAAGCAAAGACAAAAAGAGAGGGGTGGGGCCTCGCAGCCCTCATTAGCATGCCCCCCCAGCTAAAGACTCCCACTGGGCCCCACTTCTTAATCCACCACCTCCAATGGTGCCACTCTGGAACCCAGCCTAACATTTGGATCTTTGTGGGACTGTCAAGACAAAGACTATGGCAGTGCCCTTATCTTTTAGAGATCTATATTGGCATATTTATGACAGTGTGTTGGTTTCCTATTAGTGCACAATGAGCTATAAAAACGTAGTGACTTGTGGGACTTCTGGGAAAAAGGTGGAGTGACAAACAACCAACACAGGGTCTCTAAGATTTATAAGCCAGACACAGGAAAATAACAGTTTGTGGAAGAAAGAAGAAAGGAGGTGGATCCTTGGGACCCAGGAAGGATCTAATGGGAAAATTGGAGCCTGCAGAAAAAGTGAAGAGGCAGGATACAACATAGAAAAAAAGGAAGAGGCCAGTCTGCACTTTCTTCCCAGCTCCTGGCTCGTGGATCAGGAGAAGGGAAGATCCAATACACACAGATAAAGTGAAAGCAAGGGACTCCACAGGCCTTCAGGGAGAAATGCAGCTCTGGTGGATACTGTCTGCTGCAATAGTTGGTGAGTGACTCCAGTCCAAGTGCCATCCCATGAAGGGAGTGGTTGGATGCCATTCCAGGGTAGGGTCAGTTGAATCCAGGACTCAGAGCAGTCACAGGGCAGCTTCATCTCAGGGCTCCCAGGGTCACATGAACACAGTGATTGGATGAGAGAGAGCCACAGAAGGAAGATGTGGTCAGGGAGCTGCAGTCAGGCTGGCAAGAGAACCCCAGAGAAGGTTTAGAGGACCCAAGATCTATCCCTACAACCAAAGGCCAGGCTGGCCTAAGTCACTTTGGATTTGAAAGTCACAGAATTGGCACCCTTCTTGTCCTAATCCTATTGCCTGCTGGTGACTGCACCCAGTATAGCTCTAAGATCTGACTGATTTCTTTATCTGCTAGTCTGAGCAGGATATATTTTGAATTGGGCACTGTCCCAAAACTGTCCTGAAGAAAAATACATATCTGAAATTACAGAAAAGAAAATGTTGATTGTATTTTTGTGAGTTTGTGTTCTTTGTGGTTTTTTGTTTTGTTTCTTTCTTTCCCTCTTTTCTTCCCACTAGCTTCCAGGGGCTTGGGGCACCTGCCTTTGTCCTTCTGCCTTGGTTCTTGATTCTTTTTTATTCTTTATTTTTTCTTCTCCATTGTAATTTTTCTCCCTTTAATTATTTCCCTTTTATTTTTACTCTCTATATAATTTCTCCTTTTTGTGCTCTCTTTTATTTCTCATGTTTTTTCTTACCTTTACCTAATCCTATAAACATTCTTCTATTCCTCAATAACATCCTTCATGGGGGCTGGGGGTATAGCTCAGTGGCATAAGCGCTTGCCTGGCAAGCGCAAGGTCCTGAGTTCGATCTCTGGTACCGGAAAAAAAATAAATAAATAAAACAACATTAGGAAATAACATCCTTCGTATCATTTTTCTCGTATCATAGAGTTAAAGGCTCCAAAGTTTTCCTTTTACATTTCCCTATTACCAAACTGTAAACTTAGGAATACAGCCATAAAACTTTCTTAATCTTTGGATAGTTAACTCTGTAAAATTACTGTTGAACTCTTTTCTACCATTAGCAGAGATAAAACTGTTATATTTAGTACATATTAGCTATAATATTAGACAACCCAGCCTAGCACTTCAGGGCCATCTTTAACCCTTCTCTGCAAGGTCTTTGGTTCTGACCTTCCAGGCATATCCAGGTCCAGTCAGTCCACACAACATCCCTCCTCCAAACCACCATCATTTTGCTTTGGTTTTTGGAATAGCCTTGTTGCTACCTTGCATCTCCTTTGTTTCTGTGTTTATTCCTCACAGAGCAACTAGAGTGTTGTGGCAAACTGAGTCTCTAGTGGAGGCCGGATGCAGATACAAGCAAGTTTACTGGAGGCTGGCTGTGGGTACCCAGTACAGAACTGAGCATTGACATTGAAGGGCAGGAGGGGAGACTAGTTATACAGTTCTGGTTCTGGATCTAATTCTGCGTCTATGGATGTGGTACTGATATGATTTAGTGCAGCTATAGACATACTACAAAGCATGGGCTTAGCTTGTGAAAAAGGAACAAAAGTGTTTTGACATTTTACATAGGGTACGAGCAGTCTTATGACAGCATGGGGTGATATCAGGTTAGGTAACTATGACATTTACAAGAAACAAACTTAAGGAAACAAATACTTAAGCTTAAAATGACACTGGTGTAGTTTTCCTTCCCATATCAAGAGTAACTTTGGCAGTGAAGTTTTGCCTAAAACTAGCTGGGTGTGGTGGTGTACACCTGTATCCCAGCACTCTGGGTGGTTGAGACAGGAAGATCCCAGGTTCAAGCCCAAGCTGGGCAATTTAGTAATTTCACAAGATCTTGTCTCAAAATTTCTTTTTGCTGAAAATCCTCTCAAAAAAAGTATGGGCAGCAGAACTGACCAATGTGAGGACAGAATTTTGGAATTAGAAAATTACAATGCAAGCTGGGCATGGTGGTGCATGCCTGTAATCCCAGCATGTAGAAAGCTGAGGCAAGAGGATCGCTCTGAATTTGAGATCAGCCTGGGCTATGTACTAAGTTCAAGGCCAACATGCACTACAAAGTTAGACTCTGTCTCAAAACAAAACAAAACTAAACAATGATGCCTCCTAAGATCGGCCACTCAAAGACACTTTAAAAACAAAAGAAAATGAAAAATGGGTCCGTCAACTGCTAGATGATGCAAAGAAGACTAATTAAGAATAATTGGAATAAGTGAAAAATCAGAAGACAACACAAATAACATTTTAAAAACCCTGTTCACAGAAATAATGGGAGAAAACTTCCCATATACAACAGGGAAAGAAATAAATATACAAATAAGTGAGGCATATAGAACACCAAGTGGCCATGACCAAAAGAGAAACTCTGTCAATTTATACTCAAACTACCAAAAGTCCATCACAGGGACGAAATCTTAAACACTGTTAGAGAAAGGCAACGAACCAGATAAAGGTAATGATTATAATGAATGTAATCATCATGTACTGCAAACAGGTATTAGTAAAAATTAAAAATTAACCAAAATTAGTGAGTTAATGTAACAACAAATATTTAACATCTGTTGCAGTTTCTGTGGGTTGGGAGGCTGGCCACCACAATCCTCTATCTGGCCCACAATTATGCAGTCCTTCTAACATTAAAAATACACTTATCACCTCCCAAGGTCTTTAAATATCTCATCCCATTACAGCATTATCTCCAAGTGCAGAGGGTCACCATCTAAATCATACCAAGTTTTCTCTTGTGGTTATTCTTGATATGAAAATCTATGAACTGAAAAGCAAAATTATCTACACTGTCCCCCATAGTATAGTAGCATAGCATAGCATAGCATAGCATAGCATAGCATAATTGATATATGAGCCTCCTGTTCAAAAATGGGGGAATAGAAGGCACACAGGAGTCCTTGGTTCATAGCAGAAGGTTCTGAAATTCAGTAGGACACATATTGTTATTTTACTTGATTAGGACATAAGGACTGAGAAGATACACTGTGATTCTTGATTTTACCCCTAAATTAGTTTTGCTTTTACATGAGAGATAGCCTGGAAAGAAGGTGCCACCACGGAGTTGGGTGAGCTGCTCAACAAGTTGGAGTACATCCAGAGGGCATCTGGGAACAAAGTTAGTCATCAGTCAGTGTTTTGTGGAAGCCAGAACATTGTTCCCCATGGCAAGACCATCATAATGAACAGCTATATCACCCCAAGAATATTTTGGCAAATCTAAGTGTTGGATGGCATTGTATTGTGAAAAGCCATTGTGTTGTAAGGCCCACCATTCAAGAAATTTAGCAAAGGTGTCACATTCTTTCTTTTACTTATTGGGGATCATGTTTTTATTGAGGAAGATTTGTGGTCCATGTTGCTCAGATTGGCAGTTCTTATGTTGGCAAGAACTAGGATTGGGTACTGATATGTGCCAAAAGACTGCTGCAAAATTTGTGACAATATAGTATTGTGGGAGATCAGTTAAGGAGAATTGAGACCTCTGTGAGCATGAAGGAGAAAAGCAGCACACAGTGATGATGGTGTGTTGCTGATTCTAGGGAAAAGTTAATATGGTTGAGATCAGGTTGCGTACCTGGACCTGTACTGATAGACAGCGGAAGACAGATGAATCTTGTGTTACTTTAACTAGAGGCAAGAGCCCCCTTGCTGCTAACATGTTATACTGACTCTGTGTCTGTTTGTCTTTCCTCCCTGCCCAGGACAGGGTGACAAACCAGCAAGACTAGGTCCCTACAAGTGGCACTTGGGTATGGAAAACACCAGAGTGGGGTGGTGCCCCATGGGTGGTGCCTGGGTAGGGACCGGGGACTGGCATAGACTGGTATGCTGTACAGTGTTACCTCCAGAAACTGTGGTAACACTGTTCACTGTCTTCTCAGGCTGCCAAGAACTCTGCTCAGGGGAACTCTGGAGTGTATTCAGGAGCTGATGGTTGACATCACCCAGAGCTGGTAACAGAGGTTTTTGCCTCTGATACAAGTCTATTGTTTCTACCTCAAGTCTTGAATTCACTTGAGCTCTAAGATGAACTCAGGAACAAAGTGAGTGGTCAGTGTCTGTAAGAGCTGTGTCATTGACAATTCCCACCCTCTTTTCCTTTTTAATTTAGAAATGTTATAAAGCTCAGTGACACAGCACCTGCCAGTGGATATAGCTCAGTGGCCCAGTGTCTGGCAAGAATAAGGTCCCGATTTTGATTCCTGGTACCCCTCCCCCCCAAAAGAAATATTCAACCCTCTAAGGCTCTGAACACTTAAGGATTTAATAAGAGAACATCTGGAAGAGCTATCTTCATATGCTGTGCTTGTACCTTATCTATTAACAGCCATGTTATATCATTATCTGTTCCCAGCACTCCAGCCCCTTGGTCCCACGGATGGCTGGAGCCTGCCTGAAATGGGCCTGTGGAGCATAGAAGGCCCGTGGCCAGTGTGCTGCTCACAGCCATGCAGTACCCCCACTGTGTACCCCTCATGCAGATAGCACTCAGCTCTCTGCTGTTGCTGCTGCTGCTGCTGGGTTTGGCCAATGGCCACAATTGCTCATAATTTTGGGGGAAAATATTTAGTGCTTCAGAATCCAAATTCCTGTTGGCTACTAAAACTGAAGGGAGGGTGGTTAGTGTTTCCCTTCCCAAATGATCTCAGCTGTCCCAAGGTAGTGAATAAAAGACTTCCTAGCATTCTTTTTATGGCCTTTGGCTTTCACTAAATGAGGACCTCAGCATCCCAGATTTTGCATTTATGAAGTTTCAATTTTGGGTCTCCCCTGTGGCTAAAGTAGTCAGCTAGTCATTCTTTGGCTCAAAGTATTTGTCTTCTGTCCCTGAAGGGGAAGCATTTATGACTCCTTTTTTTTTTTTTTTGTGCTGGGTATCCAGTCCATTCTGAATTTGCCAAAACCCTGTGGTGCCCATCAAAATCTCAGTGCTCGAGTCCAATCACATACACATACAAGGACCTCTTAAAATTGTCTTGTAGGCACAGAGGCTGAAGAATAAATGAAGGTGCCCGTGCTCTCCTTGCTATTTCCTCTGGCTAACAGCACACTTGGTTCTTCCTGCTTCTGCTCTGACCTCTTGGTTTAGAAGGGACATTGAAGAGTGAGGGCCTGAGAAGATTGGCTTGTTTAGTGCTCTGATCTTCTGAAAGTAAATAAAGCCAAACCACTTAGCCTTGAAGGTTAGCACCCAGCAGGAGCCATCTTGATTTAATATCTAGGTGCAGGGTTTGCACAAACAGCTGTGTGTAATCATTTGCATTAGTTTAGTTTAAAACTCTTCTCTGGTTTGTCTTTTTTTATGTTTGTCCATTAAAAGATTGACACACAAAGAAAAGAAGATAGCCTGTTGTTTCTACCAGATAGTTTTCTTAGATTTCTTTCTGCCTATAGGACTCGGGGAGTCCTAAAAATTTCTTAATTTTGGACTTTCTTACTCCTATCAGAGCAAAGTGGTGGTGTTTTTCTAATACAGTTCTCTTTAAAATGTGATAGGTCTGTTATGAATTGTATTGTCATTTACCTGAGTAGACACGTCAACACTTAGAACTCTCAAAGATAGACTCTTTTCTGTCAGCTTCACCAGCGCAGCCTAAGAACAATGCTCTTCAGATTCACAGATGCCCTATTGTTTCCATGGTTATCTGAGCCTTGGTTTTTTTTTTCAGTGGGGTAACAAAGAGTTTTATAGTCCGCTCATGATTTCATTTCTTCCGTTCTCTTTTTTTTTTTTTTTCCCGGGACCGGGGATCGAACTCAGGGCCCTAGTGCTTAGCGGCAAGCACTTAGCCCACTGAGCTGTACCTCCAGCCCATGATTTCATTTCTTAAGACCACATTTTCCTAGTTGTGCTCTGATTTTTGCCTGAAAGACATTTCTTAAATTTAGCATTGCTTTCTATCTAGGTAGGTGGGGAATTTTCAAACTTTGCAACTTTATGTTTAGAATGACTTTCTTTAGTTTGTGTCTTCTCACTTGCATTGTAACATATGTAGCAGGAGGAAATCAGGTGACACACCCAATGCTTTCCTGATTGTCTCTTCACTCAGATCACCCTGTTGGTTAAGATTTTCTAGCATCTGTGTTACTGTGGGTGAGCGTGTTCCTAAACTTTTGACCATTATATACCAAGAACCTCCTTTCTTCTAGTTTCTGGTAATATTTTCTTTAAACCATGAGCGTCTAACCTTTTGGCTTGCCTGGGCCACACTGAATGAGGAGGAACTGTCTTGGGCTGCATATAAAATACATAATATAGATGATGTATATAAAGAACAAGCTTTCTTTATTTTTAATTTTAAAAAAATTATTCTATAAAATAACACAATAAACTCAACTTTAATAATTAGAGAATTCACATGTTTGCTTAATAACAATTAGCACCTGTCTTCATAGGTACACACACGTGTCAGTAGGTTGAAATACTATTACCAGTCATTGCTGCGTTTTGCTCACTGTGCTGGGTTGACAACGCAGTGGGCAACTTGTAACACCCAGCTGAACTGAATCAGCATGGTGCTGTGCATGGAAGGCCCACCTGAGGATTGTTGCCAATAAAGTAAAAACGAGAACTGGAAAAGAGGAAGAGGTGCTGTTAGGGAGCTATTGGTTCACTTGGGGCCGTTGGTTTTCCTGGGGGAGCTTGTCACGCTGGCTTTCCTGATACAAACTCGGCTGTTCTCATCGTCGAAGGAGCCTGGGAACTTGTTGCTGCTGAGAATGGTTATGGTTCACTTTAGAGGAGCCCTGGTCCTTACTTTGAAAGCATCGCCTCCTGGCTCCAGTGCGGATAGATCTCTCAGCCTGCTGGCACAGATCCTTCATCCCACTGGCACAGACTTTCTAGCTTCCACCACTCACCTTTGGGCCTTCCCAGCACAAACCCATGAAACGGACTTGCATGAGGCATTGTCATGGGCTCTAGATCTTCAGCTGTACTCATGCAGGATATTGCCATGAGTTTCAGGCCCTCAGCTGGATTCTTATGTCTCTAGCGTGTGGATAGATTCCCTGCACCCTCTTTGTATATGACTCTTTGGATGACTATCGTAAAATACTCCTGTAAATTACGTGTCCTGTATTAAATTGTTCCCCTTGCAAACCGCGGCTACAACATTTTCTGTCACATAAGTGCTCTTAAGGTCTGATATGTGCAGGTTTGGATTGGTGAGACTGGGAGACAGGTGCAGGAGGCGGGTTAGCACTGCAGCACACCACCTGCCTGCAGGGTTGTAGCACGTGCATTCCGCACTTGAGCATGGTACAAGTGAGTCATGATAAATATTGCAAGCTGAGCTTGAGGTATGGTCCTGTAATCCTAGTATTCTGGGAGGTTGAGACAAGAGGGTCACAAGTTTGAGTGTGGGCAACTCAGCAATTTAACAAGACCCTTTCTTCAAAGAAACTTAAAAAAAGAAACTGAAAAACTTGGAATGTAGCTCAGTATGAAGGCTCAGTATGGATTTAGTCCCTAGTACCATCACAATGTATATATAAAAAAAGAAAATCTAAGAATCACATAATAATGTTAATGGGACCACATTACTAGCTGTCCAGAGCTGTCTGGTCCAGGGACCAAGGGGTAGGACATGCCTGCTTAAATCTCTAAACCTTCACTGGTAGCCTCCGTGGAGGGTTACAGTGGACACACTCCCCCAAATGCTCTCAGTTTCCACCCTTTGCCTCATCCCCCTGCCACTCCCACGTTGGACCTCCTGATACCAAGCTCTGCATTGGTTGCCTAGTGCTGTGTAATCATCACTGAACTTAGTGGCTTAAACAACATTGTGCACCATCCCCCAATTTTCGTGGTCAGGGGTTTGAGGACAGTTTAGGCTCAGATTCTCTCCCAAGTCTCCCTCAGGAGCTTTAGTCAACAGAGATGCCTTCACGTCTACCTGGAATGGCAGCTGGTGTCCCTCACCAGGGCCAGGCCTTGAGGGAGGTAAGTGAGATGCTCACTCTCAGGGTCATTTCTCAGGTACACGCTCAGCCCCTGACAGTACATGGCTTCCTACATTTTGCATCCTCAGGGCTTTGCCTACCTTTTCTTTGTTCCAGTATTGCCTCCCACAGCAAGTAATCGAAGGCACCAACAAGGAAGCCACAATATCTTTTGTGACCCAGCTTCGGATTTGAGAAACCAATACCTCCAACATCTTCTACTGGTTTCACGGACTGATTTAATGCAGGAGAAGCTGCATGAATACCAGGAAGTAATGGTCTCTCAGATGAGATGAAATAATGTCGGCAGCTTGCATCTAGAAAATAATCTGGACCAGGGAGGGCTTGCTGGTGGAGGAGTCAAGATTGAGCATCGCGGATCAGTATTAAAGCTGGCTGATCCCGCGGCTGCTCTGCAGTGGGCCCCACGGCTGCTCCACTGTGGGCCCCATGGCTGCTCTGCAGTGGGCCCCGTGGCTGCTCTGCTGTGGGCCCCACGGCTGCTCCACAGTGGGCCCAGCGGCTGCTCTGCTGTGGGCCCCCTGGCTGCTCCGCTGTGGGCCCCGCGGCTGCTCTGCTGTGGGCCCCGTGGCTGCACCACTGTGGGCCCCACTCAGGGCACCTCATGGACTGGACCCGCCCCCACCCATAGCATGACGACAGGGTGGAGCTGGGCGGTCCGCTGTGAGCATATGTGCTTTCCCACCTCCAACCATGGCAGTTTGTATACACCTGTATATGTTATAGTATAGTCTGAGGCAGCTATATCTCTTCCCAAGGCAAGAGTCCAAGGATATAGACAAACCCAGGAGTACAGTTATTATCACAGGGAAGATGAATGATTGAGTGGTAGGGCAACGGAGATGAGGGAGGAGAAAAATTGAATGATCAAATGGGCCATCATCTGTGTAAATGAGTAACAAAGGCGAAGGTAACATTTATGTAGGACAGCATCCAGAGCTAATTCCCTTCTGTGTTCTCTATAACTCTGTATTTCCTCAATCATTTTTGTATTAACAGAAGTGAAGATAACTTTATGTTATACAGCATCCAGTGCAAATTCCCTACTATCTTCTCTATAATTTGGTATTTCCTTTAATGTTTTTTTGTTAACTAATGTGAAGATAACTATGTAATACAACATCCAGTGCTAATTCCCTACTATATTCTGTATAACTTTGTATTTTCTGTATTGTTTATGGCTTTTCTGGTTCATATGTCTCCATTCTTTTGTCTTTAAAATGAAATTAAAAAAAAAAAGCTGACTGATCCATGCATGTATGCTGTTACACTGTGCTGCCTAGTGTGGTAAATCTTTGAGATTTTGCATGACCAAAATGTTGAAAGGACAGCGTGATATGAGGTCAGTGTTCTTCTGTGGCACAGTTGCTGTTCTCAAACCTTAGACCACCTGTTCACTCGGTCTCAGAGATTGATTCCCGCTTGCCTAGCTGGTCAGAAGTAGTTCAAAAATTGTCTTTATAAAAACGTGATTTGAATGGACAAGTTACAGAAAGGTATGTAGGGTATAAGAACATGTATCTTAAAATTTAAACCCATAAACTAATGCTAAGTAATTTTATAGATATAAAAATGCATGTTTAAGGTATAAGACATACAGATGAATAAATACCCATTTATGACCGTAATTATTTGGGGATGGAGGAAGCAGACCCAGAAGAATCTTTAGCTATATATACTTTTATTTTTGATCAGTAGAAAAATTAGTCTCGTAGATATATGCATTTGAAGAATTCACCCTGGTAAATTTGTACTGAAACAGAGTAAAACCAGGAGCAAATAGAATATTAGGTAACGGGAAGTTCGTCTGATGTACACAGTAAAAAAGGAATTGAAAGTATTATTTCCCAATTGATTACACCACTTAAATTTGACCAAATATGAGCCCCATGTATGACAACAAGTTCCTCCCATGGTCTCATAGTTAGAACTATATTTTTCCTTGTGGGATTTGGTGATTTGGGTTGAGCACCAAAAGACAGCCTAACATAGAGGTTGAGATCCTAACAGTTAACCTGAGTGGGTCGGAAATTAAGGAGAGGCTGATTATTATGTTCAGCCTTGCATGGTGGTAAATGGTAGGACCAGGCTCAAGTATAAATGGCAAAACAGGAACAGGTTGTTCAATTGGTTCCTTTTTTTAAGGATCGGAAACCAATAGGACATAAAGTATGATTTGTTAAAGGTGATGTGGTATAGGGGATCTTTGTGTTATATAGTCTTGCCTTATGTTTGAAATATTTCACATTAGCAAAGTAAATGATTTTTTGTTCGTTTAGTTTTTTGAGACAGGATCTCACTGTATAGTGCAGACTGGCCTTGAAGTTGCTTCTGTAGCACAGGCTGGCCTCAAACTCACAGTGATTGTCCTGCCTCAGTCTCCTGAGTGCTGGAATTATAGGTATGTGCCAGCACACCTGGCTAAAGTAAATTATTCTTGAAAGGCCAGGATGTTTACTGTTGTGATTCTTTACAGAAGAAACACACACATTAAAAAAAAAAAACTCCAGCAGAAGACTCTTAGAGCTAATAAATAAATTCAGCAAAATAGGAGGATACAAAAATAAATAAATACAAATCAATAGTGTTGAATTCACTGAGGGAGAAGTCAGGAAAATAATCCCATTCACAATACCTTCAAAATAATTAAATAGGTGGGAATTAACCTAACCAAGGAAGTGAAAGATCTCTGTAGAAAAAATTACATAATACTCTGAAAAAAGAGATTGAAGAGGACATCAGAAAGTAAAAAGACATACTCTGTTTCTGAACAAACAAAACCAGGGCCTGGAATATGGCACAGTGACATAAGTGCTTGCCTGGCAAGCATGAGGTCATGAGTTCAACTCCTGGTAAAGAAACAGACAAAGCCAGTATTGTCAAAATAGCCATATCACCAAAACTGATACATAGATTTAATGCAATCCCAATCAAAATGCCAATAGCATTCTCCATAGACTAGAACAAACAATCATAACATTTATATGGAAAAAGAGGAGACCTAGAATAGCAAAAGCAATCCTTAGCAACAAGAGCAAAGCAGGAGCCATCACAATCCTGGATTACAAGTGATACTACAAAGCTACAGTAATTAAAAAAAAAAAACAGCATGGCACTGGCACAAAAACAGACATATTGATCAAAAGCATATTAATCGTACTGGCAATCCTAGACAATATAAGAAGAAAAAGAAATTTAAAAAATTTCAAATTGGGGCAGAAGATCCATATGTTATCACAGTATCCGAAATAAGAGATTCTTTATAGGATATGGGTAAAAAATTTGCATGGGGAAGGTGGGTAACATAAGAGGATCTATCTGTTCAGGAGTAGGAATTTTCCCAGACATCAGAACTCCTTGCCTGAGTGACATAGGGAAGGTAAGGGGCCGAAGAGATTATTAGTTTAAAGAACTTCTCCAGAAGTGAGTGTTGAATTCACCCTTACATTCTGCATAACTTTTTCACTGATTTGGGGCCTGCCACTCATTTATGAGAGTTTGGAGCAAGATGTTCAGGAGTCTTGTTGAACATAGTGCTTTGGTAGCCATTTACTTCTTCCTGTTTTGACATTTTTGTGCCTCAGTCAGTGATCTGGCTTTCACCAAATGCTTGGTCGTAGAGAAAGAAGAGAAAAGAGGAACTCTGGTTTTGTTGACTGTTTTTACTTTTGAGCTGACATTAGTTGTTGCATATATATTTTGATGAACCTGACAAGTGAGTCTTACTATTTTTGCAACTGGGAACTCAGAGGTTTGTTGGAGTACACTGACCAACAAGAAAAGGGATTTTGCCAGTGCCCCATCGTAGTCACTGGAGGCTGAAGAAAGATATGAGACCCTGGTAGTGTTTCTTTGATTTACTGAAATCTAAAATTAAAAAAAGAAGTTGTATCTGGGAAAAGAAGTGCTAGAACACAAGACAAGGTGACAACGGAAACTCGGTCCCACAAACAGCTCTCAGGGTGAGGCTGGAGGGTGAATCCCACCCAGACTCAGCCCTGCAGCTCAGGCTATTTCACCCACAAGGAGGCCTCTGTGCTGGAAACCAGAAGAGCTGCCTCGTGGCTATTTGCTGCATGATGTAAGCTGTGTTTCCTAAGGTGATTCAGTTTCTTTATTTGAAAAACCAAGGTCCCGGGCTACCTCATTGACAAACTTATTCCAGTTCTAAATTCTACAGCCAAAGGTCAGAAAGGGACTCCATGTATTCTACAGACTCAGCAGAGTTGCGAGCCAGAGGGCTCTCTTGATTTTCAGCCAGCATTTGCTAAGTGCTCACAGTGTTTGGAGGAACTGGATAAAAGCTTGTAGTGGATTGATAACTGGTGGCCAACTTGTAACCCCAAGCTGAATTGAGTAAGCTGGGTGTGGGAGGCCCACCCGGGGATTGTTGCCAGCAGCATAAGAGGCAGAACTGTTGAAGGACACGTTAGGGACATCGGGAGTGGAGAAAGGCTGTTGGAGCTGGTGGAAGCTGTTGGAGGAGCTGGTCATGCTGGCTTTCCTGATGGACTTGGCTGTTTTCATCCTCCGAGGAGCTCAGGACCTTGTTGGCACTGAGAATGGCTTTGCTTCACTTTGGGGGAGCTGTGGCCCTCACTTTGAGCATCGCTTCTTGGCTGCAGAGGGGAAGATGGTGTGCTGCTGGTCTCCAAGAGAAGCTTGCTACATTGGCTTCCCTGATGGGAACTCAGCCATCTTGATCATCAGAGGAGCTTGAGGCCTCGCTGGTGCTGAGGATGGCTGTGGTACCTTTCAGAGGCGCTCTTGTTTTCCTGAGCATCGCTTCCTGGCTCCAGTGTGGATCCCTCAGCCTGCTAGTGCAGATCCTTCATCCTGCTAGCTCAGATTTCCTAGATTCCACCCCTGACCTTTGGGCCTTCACAGCAGATCCGTGAAACAGGGCTGCATGAGACACTGTCATGGACTCTGGGCCTCCAGTTGGACTTGTGGGAGGCATTGTTATGAGCTCTAGGTCTTCAGCTGGACTCATGTAGGACATTGTCGTGGGATCCAGGCCCTCAGCTGGACTCCTTGGTCTATGTGTGTGGACAGATTTCCTGCACTCTTTTGTATATCATTCTTTGGGTGACTATTATAAATAATCATAAAATATGTGTCCTATAGTATATATTGTTCTCCTTGCAAAAATAACCCCAAGCCAACATAAAGCATATCCCAGACTCTTGTTGGTGGACTAAGTAGTAGCTTCTGAGCAGGATGTCCCAAAGGAACCAGAAAATCCGTCAAGGGGTGTTGGCAGAGCTGCTTCGCCTTCCTCGGCCAGGGCCTTGGACAATGTGTTCTCACAGATCCTTCTCTAGGGAAGGGATTTTCTTGAAAGCTTTAGCCCAAGCTCTAGGGGAAATCTGGTTCTGACAACTTTGAGATTTGAAAGTGGTTGGTGGAAAGAAGAAAATCACTTTAGCAAGATTTAAGAGACTTTTTAATTTCATCTCTGGAGCAGGGTATTACTTCTGCTTTCTTGGGAGATCATGTGAGTAACAGTGATCATGTGAGCAGCAAATAATTTGCATCCATATGTTAGGTATTATTGTCCTAAGCCTTGTCCAACATATGTAAATTCATATGATCCTCGCAACAGAGCTCGAAGGAAGCACTGTTTTCAGTTTCCTTTTACAGATAGGGAAACCAAGGCACAGAAAAATTAAATAACTTACTCATGTACAGTAAATACATATTAAAGCTGGAATTTGACACCATGCACATGGCAGATGGTGCCTTTATGGGTGGCTTTGGCAGTGGTAGGAAAGTGAAGCTGAGGGAACCATAAGACCCCAGGTAATAGTGAAATAGACAAATATAACTCTGGCCTGTTAGAGGCCAAATATGCCAAGCTTGTGGTCTCACAGCATTAAGGAATGAAGTCTCGACCAAAGGAAGAAGTTAAGAGAGTTTTATTGGAAATAAGAAGAGGAACAGTTCCTGGATTTCCAGGAGGGGCCCTGAGCGGGTGGCCACCGAGGCCCTTTGTCAGGAGTAATTTATACACCAAAATCATAATGTGGGTACATGGGTCAGACTCTGATCAATTTATAAGATTACAAGTACAGTCACTTAGCTGGTAATGATCCAATAGGGAAACAAGTCACATAACAAATGTACATGAAAAGACCTGGTGAGTGGGAATAGGAAGTGATGAGCAAATGGGCATGAAGTAATTTTGGGGGTCATGCGGTGTTCTAAAATTAGATTGTAAGAGTGACGGTGTAGTGGTTTAGTTCAGTTAAATGAGTAGACAGAACAGCCTAAGGATGGGGCCAGAGAAATGAAACTAGTCTACCTTCAAAGAGCTATCAGCTGGTCATGGTGGCACATTCCTGTAATCCCAGCACTCAGGAGGCCGAGGCAGGAAAATCTTTGTGAGTTCAAGACCAGCCTGGGCTACAAAGTGAGCTCAAGACCAGCCTGAACTGTATAGTGGGATCCTGTCTCAAAAAAGACAAAAAAAAAAAAAAAAAAAGCTAATTCAAAATCAGGAATAGTGGACAAGCCTGTGCTCCCAGCACTGGGGAAGCTGAGGCAGAAGGATCCTCAAGAGTTTTAGGCCAGCCTGGGCTGCATAGTGAGTCCAGGCCAGACTGAACTATGTAGTGAGACCCTGTCTCCAAAAAATAAATAAATAAAATAAAAAAACACTAAGTCAAGCAACTACTTCATCAGGCAGCCAAGCCAAGATTAGAGATACAAAGGCAAACACACGAGAAAGGATAAAAGGGGCTGGGGGTATAGCTCAGTGGCATAAGCACTTGCCTGGCAAGTGCAAGGTCCTGAGTTTGATCCCCGGTACGGGGGGGGGGGGGGGGGAGGATAAAAGATTAGATAAGCACAGAGATAAAGACCTTTCCTCCTAGGAAGATTTGCTAAGTTTGTTGACAGCTCCTTCCTACCTCTGGACCTGGACTTCAGCCAGACTTTAAACTGCTTCCTCTGAATTGTTTTTCTGAGTTAATATTTACTTTCTTTCTGGAAATGATGTGACAGAAAATGGCAGTTATTGGTTTTATTTTTTGATTGTCTTTCCTTCGAAGTGAACTCTATTATAAATAACGTCAGCTCCTGAAAGTTTATGAAACCTGTTCTGCTTTGTGAAATTCAAGTTTGGGAAGCCCCGGGCCAGCTGATCTACTCAAGTGAGAAAAGTGTTACAGGTCATGGAGTCCAACTCATTTATTCTCAAGATGAGAATGAGCTGGCGGCTGTGGCGGTGGAGTGGCCCAACCAAGGCTACCCAGCATCTGGGGACTCTTCACCCACCTGCCTATCAGCACCCTCTAAGGAATGATATTCCAGGACAAGTCAAAATGTAAAACAGGCTAAGTTCACCCAGGACACGGCTTCAGCCAAAAGGCTCGGCCCAACTGTCCTGAAGATCGTAATAAATCACCTGACCCAAATCAACACCCACCATCATATGAGAGCCAAAGTTTGCAAAACCCATCTGTCAGTGAGTAAGAAATGCTTACTGGTTCAGAGGACAAATTGTTGATGCGTGGGTAGGTAACTATGGGTACTTCCTCAGACTCAGCAAAGTGGGACATGTGACTTGTGAGGCCTGGGGTTGGACTACAATCTCTTTCATTCTCACCTCTCAGTGTAAACTGCAAAAGCAGCTGTTAATATGCCTGGAGCCTCCTGCTTGAGTCCCAAGATACTTGAGGAAAACCACGGTGATCCCTGATGCCTTCCTCTCACTAAGTCTGATTCCGGCTTTCAAGGAAGCATAAGTATAAAAGCAGAGTGACACTGAAGCTTTGGCAATGTCAAAGGAGGTATTTTCCTGATTTCTAGCCCAACTTGTTGGTGAAAATATCTATAGAAAGGATTTGAGTACCATCATTATAACTGTAAAGTTTTGATAGCCCCATAGCACAAAGTTTGCTTTTAACAATTTTATTGAGACATAATTCATATACCACCAACATTCACTCTTTCAAAGTTTACAGTTCAGTTGCTTTTAGTATATGCACAGCTGTGTACCAATTGTCACTATTGAACTTGGAAACATTTTCATCACACCAAAACTTGGGGTCCATTCTGTCCCAGGTGCTGGCAACCACCAATCTCTCTGATTCTATGGATTTGTCTAATGAATATTTCATAAAAGTGCAATGATTGTTATGGTTTGTGTCTGAATGTCTCCCCAAAGCCTCATGCAGTCATGGGGTGGGCTTCTAGATTTTTGATTGATCCATAGTCCAGTGCTGGGATTATGGGTGTGAGTGCTACACCCACCCTGGGGCGGGTAGTTTGCATACAGTGTAAGGGAGGGAAAGAGGCTGCTTGCCACTGCTTCCCCCTTTTGCTCTTGTTGCTTTTGCTATTTTCTACTGCCATGAACTGTTGCCCTCTGCCATGTGCCACCCTGCCTTGGATCCAGCCAAGTATGGACTGAAACCTCCACAAGCTGTGAGCTCAATAAACCTTTCCTTCCTTAATTTGGGTGTCAGGTATTTTGTCTCAGTGATGAGAGAAAAGTAACCAAGACAATGATAAAATAAAAGGCTCATGTGACTTTATCTCACTTACTGTAATGTTTTTTCAAGTCTACTCACGTTGAATAGAACACTTTTTACAATAGAAATGTACCAAGAGACTGAGAAGGTAAGGAAGAGACTCAAAAAATTTGTAAAGAGAATATCATCCAAAATATTTTTAAAAGCTCTTAAAACTCACAATGAAACATGGGCAAAATACTCAGATACCTCCCCAAGGATGTATCGCTGGACAATAAGCATATGAAGAGATGCTCTGAATCGCAAGTTATCAGGGAATTGCAAATTAAAGCAACAGTGAGAGAGCACTACACACTTATTAGAATGCCCACATTCCAGAGCACCAAAGACACAAAATGCTGGTGAAGATTTTTTGCTGACTGGAATACAAAATGATACAGCCACTTCGGTGGTTTCTTATACAACTAAACATATTCTTACCATCCAATCCAGCGATCAACACTCTTTTGTATTTAGGCAAAGTAGTTTAAAACTTATGGCCATACAAAAATGTGCACCCAGGTGTCTATAATAAAGTAACTTATAGCAGCCACAATTAGGGGGGAAGTGACATACCCTTCAGTAGGTGAATGGGTTCCTAAACTGTGGTACACTTAGACGACAGAATATTAGTGCCAAAAAAAAAATTAGCTAACAAGTCATAGAAAGACACAGAAGAAATTTAAATGTGTATTAGTAAGTCAAAGAAACCAATCTGCAAAGTCTACTTGCTGTGTGATTCCAGCTATAGGACATTCTGGAAAAGACAAAACTATGGAGACAGACAATCCAGTCAAAAGGTCAGTCGCTGTCGGGCTGGTAGTGGTAAGTAGGCAGAACACAGGACTTTTAGGGCAGTGAACCTACTCTGTATGATACTATAGGATGGGTGCATGCCATCACACCCTTCTCAAGGCCCATAGATGTACCCCACCAAGAATGATCTCTAACATTTTAATGTAAATCACTACACTGACTTTGGATGACGATGCTGTGTCAGTGTAGGCCCACTGCTTGTAATAAATGTACCATTCTGGTATAGGATGTTGGTAGTAAAGCTGTGTGGGTGTGGTGGGGGGCAGAGAGTATATGGGAACTCTGTGTTAAACACAGAGGTCAAGAAAAGCAAAACTTTCTGCTCAATATTGCTGTGAACATAAAACTGCTTTAAAAGTCTATTAAAAAACCAAAAATGAATAAAGACTGAAACCAAAATATCATCATATATCATCTACTATCATGGACAAGTTACAATGGACCCAACATAGTGGATGCTCTTGGTACCCCACTCAGATCCCTGTTACTGGGTTGGTGCACTGCCTCTTGCCTGCTGTGGTGTGTGCTGCTGGGAGCTCACCCTGTACCCTTCTCAGGATGGTTCCCATTGGACCAGCTGGGCAGTTATGTCCACCTTAATGGCCAATGACTGCCTGATGTCAGCATATGTAATAAACAGCTCAGCTTTCTTGCCTCTGGGTACAGCCTGTATGGGACAGGATCCATGGGATCCAGTCAAGGTCCACTTCCACCCAAACATGCACCTTTACAGAGCTGCTGCCTTTGCCCTAATCCCTCAGTCTGCCCTAGATTTGTCCTGAGCTCACCTCCAGGAGCTCATCTGTACAAGAATCACCTCTCAGGCTTTGCTTCCAGGGAAGTGACCCATGGCAGCTCCTACCCTCTTCATATATCCTGATCTGTTTTATAAAATACTGTATAGAATTCAGCTTAGTACAGACATGTACATCACTGTCCACAGTGTTGCTGGACAGAAACACAAACAAAAGATTAAAATTTTTTTTTCTCCACTTGTGTTAAAAATATGAGACTCTCTACTTGAGCCTGATCCCACAGAATCACGTCTTTTCCCCCCAAGAACAAGTTTTTGCACCAAAAGAGTGACTTTGATGGGAAAAACTGGAAGGAAAAGAAGAAAGGACAACAATGGTGAAACACAAATGTGGCCAGAAATTAGTTTGAAATCTGTGGGTTTCCTATGAGTGGGCCACAGATTTTTCAATTAAGCCTTCCACGTATCAGTACAAATGCACGCACACTGCTCACTTACATAATTCACAGTGGTTGCAACTTCTGGGACTCTGCTGAAGTTACCCAAGGTGATTCATGTCAGTATTCCCTGGTTAAATTTAGGCTCCTTTTCTTCCAGGCCCATCACATGGAAAATTCCTTAATAATATCTAAATCCATAAATTGGCTTAGTTGAGAAAGTAAAGAACGAGAACCTGATCCCTAAGATAAAGGAACAGGCTGAGAGTATTCAAAGAATTCTAAAAATTATCCATCTAATAAAAGAAAAAAGCTGGGCATGATGGCACATGCCTGTAATTCCAACACTTGGGAGCCTGAGGCTACATAGCAAAACTTTGACTCAAAAAAGCAAAACAAAAACAAAAATCCCAAAACAAAGACTAGGCTCATTCTGTAAAATGGACCTGTACACTTCTTGGGGGTGGGTTACATTTTCCTGGGATCTCCACCCTCTCAAAAGGGAAATAAATGTTCCCAGTTCCAGGAAATATATGCTTCTTTCCTGAGAGCCCACACTTCATTTCTTTGAGCAAGTATCTGTAAATTTCTGCTTAATAAATCCTTCTGTGCCTCTTACTGATAGTCCTGGAAATTCTTTTTCCACTGTGGGAGTCAGTAAACCTGAAAACCCATTCTACAGGCAGAGTGGTTTATGTTCATTATCTCAGCTTCCAGAACCTCTTTGGCCCTGTTTTGGTGACAGTGCCAGTAGCAACAATAACAAGAGTACTTATTACTCATAATACTGAAGGGAGAAAAGAGTTTAAAAATGGGCTCATAGGGTCCTTGACCTCCAGCTTTTCCCTGTTGACCTATGACACCCTCCTCTTCTGTCATTTTGTGCTGGTTGAATATTCATGGGACTTTGCACAAGGCCAATGTGCCTCTCTAGACTTGCTTTGGGGAGACCACATGTACTGGTCCATTTGCTGTTGTGATAAGAGAATTCCTGAGACTGGATGATTATAATGAACATAGATTTATTTGGCTAATTTTTCTGGAATCAGGGGTCCCAGAGTTTGGTGATGTTATCGGTTAAGGGCTTTCATGGTGTGTCACTGCACAGTGGAAGGCAGAAGGTCAGGAGAGTATGTAAGAGAATGTGAGAACAAGAGGGGGCCTGTGCTTGATACAACCAACCCATTCCTGCAATAATATGAAGCCTTTCATGAGGGCAGAGCCAACAGAACCTGATTACCTCTTATGAAGTCCCACTTCCCAGTGCTGTTGCACTGGGGATTAAGTTTCCACCATGAACTTTGGGGGACCCATTCAAACCCCAACTACATGCCTGCTGGTGACAGAACCACATCTCCCTCTCCTAAGCTGCAGACTTGCTTAGTGCTCTGGAATAGAAAATACACAATTCAAACTTTACCCAGTTCATTTTCTGTCTCAGTAGGGTAACAAACTTATGTAGTGTCCCCTGCTCTGCAAACAGTATTTTGTTCATCTATTTCTTGTTACTGTTATGGGAGTCTTGATCCCCTGTTGTAGTGGGAAAGGGAGGTGGTTGGCGCCAATTAGAGGCATCACAGATTCTTCTGGTCTAAAACACTTTCTTTCAGATTCTTTGGGAAAAGTGGGTTAGACTTTCAGACCGTCTCCATAGAAGCAAGGACAGCTGGCTATCCTTAAATATCCATTCTCTCTGACTTCATTTAGTAATAGAACACTGGCCCTTAGTCATGGCTATCTAACTAAGGACTACATTTGTCAGCCTCTCCTGGAGCCAAGCACAGCCCTATGACTCAGTTCTTGTGAGTGGGATAATATATGTCTACGGTCTCCATCTTGCTGCCTGAAATGTGCCATTGTTTAGAGCCAGTTGGACCAGATGAAGCCAATAGTCAAGTAGTAGAAGGGCTTAAGAGGAAGGAGCCTGGGTTCCCAGCACTAAGGAACTTCCTCAGCATCTCTGAACTGCTAATACTTGGGGAGATTCACAAGCAAAAGTGTCTTGTTTATGGCACTGCCATTTTGGTCTTTGTCCTAGCAGCTGACTGCATTCTGGCCAATACACATCCTCATTCTGTTCTTCCAACATGGCATCTGGAGAGAGGAGGATGCTCCACCCTCATGGCAGTGGAAAGAAGGCCCTTTTCCAGTGCCACCTTCCAGGTTTTACCAGCTTCTGAAACCTTGAGTCTGGCATGGTCTGGTCCCTGGGCACATGGCTCTGGTGGCTGCTTGGCTGGTCCTATTTGGGTTTTCAGGGCTACACTGGTCTTGCTGCTGCTGCCTGATGCTGCCAGCCCATCACACAGGCTTGTTCTGCACTTGCATGGTCCAGAGATTCTCAGCTGCCTTTTCCACTCTGCTCCGCAGTGTATGGACCTCCCTTGGCTGCACTACCGCACACCTGCTCACGCACCTGGACACTTTCCTCGGCCGCTTCCAAACTTGAATGTGAGCCTTTGCCACAGAAGGTTGTGAATTTTTGGCTCAGGTGCTGAGAAGTGGAGAGGAAATCTTTACGTTCAAGGACTTACGTATGTGGACTTCTCCACACCCTAGGGTCCCCTCCTCCCACCATTGAACCTTGGGGTGGAAAGGAGGGAACTATGGCTTGCCTTTTGCTTTCTTGAGAATTGGAACTTTAACTCCTCCTTCTTTTACTTTTTTTTTTTTTTTTTTGAGACAGGTTTTCATTATTTTGAGTAGGCTGATTTTGAACTCAAAGGATCCTCCTCGCACTTCAGCCTCCGAAGTAGTTGGGACTACAGGTTGTGCCACAGCCAGTTCAAGGTTGTTCTTGTTGTGGATACAAAATTCCCAGACCCTATCGTTCTTGTTCTTTACTCTGTGACCTTGCCATACACCCCACACTCCAGCCCTAGATAAACTTCAACATCATTGACTGCTTAGAGGCAGGTGATGTCACCCAAGGACCCCTAGGCTATGCCTGAGACATTCTGGACTGTTAAAACTTGGGGGAAGGGTTTTGCTACTGGTATCTAATAGGTAGAAGACAGGGAGGCTGCTAAACCTCTTACAAAGTACAAACAGACACAAAAACAAAGAATTCTCCAGCCTAAAATGGCAGAGGCTCTGGGGTGGGGTAACCCTGGCTTAGTCTTCACTGAGGAAGCACCCAAGGAAATATGATTAGCAAAGGAATGATACCTAACCAGATTTAATAATCTCTCCATTACAATTCTGCAGGTCAGTGTCAAATAAAGCAGACAGTTCTTACACAGAAGCAAGACCAGCTTGTCCAAGGCAATTCGACAAGTGGATAGTGGGCACTTCCTGTGTGCTAGGTACTGTTCTGGGTACCAGAGGAAGTGTGGTAAACAAGCCAGACAAAGCTGCTATCCTCTGGGACTCACATTCCAGGGGAAATGGGTGATAAATAAATAATGGTATTGCCTGGCTCTGCCACGTATTAGCTGCGTAACCTTGAGTGTGTTATTTAATATTCCTTCTTCGGTTTCTTCATCTATAAAATCAGGCTAATAAGAGCACCTGCTCTATAAGACTGCTCCTCACAAGGTTGTTAGGAAAACAAAACAAAATAATGAATACATGCAAAGTCTTTCGACCACAGCTCGTACCTGTTAAGACAATAAAAACAAGGCAAGGGAGATAGCTCAGTGGCACAGTGCTTGCCTGGAAAGTGCAAGGTCCTGAGTTCAATTTCCAGTACCAAGAAGAAAGGAAGGAAGGAAGAAGGAAGGAAGGAAGGTAGGAAGGGAGGAAGAGAAAGAGAGAGAGAGAGGAAGAAAGAAAGATAAACTACAGTACATGTACAGTACAGTACAGTACATGTAGTTTATCATGTCATGAGAAAAATATAGAAGTTACAGAAATAAAACCAGCTGAAGAAATAGAGAGGGATAACTGGGGGCCCAGGGAGATTTATTTTATAAAATATTTGAGGAAAGGCAAAACACGGTGGTACATGCATGTCATCCCAGCACTCCAGGAGGCTGAGGCAGTAGGGTCACAAGTTTGTGCCTCACCTGGGCAAATTAGGGACTTAGTGAGACCCCATTACAAAATAAAAAAATGAAAAAGAACTGGGATGTAGCTCAGTGTGAAGGCCTTGGGTTCAAACCCCAGTACTGAAAAAAAATTTAGAAAGCATCTTTGAGAAAAATACACTTAAGCAGAGACTGAACGGAGTGAGGAAATATGTGCAAATCAACTTCAGACAGACTCAGGGCCCAAAGAAAATGCTATTGTAAACATACCCAACTGGTAAGAAGTCTGACAGTGCCAAGTGTGTGGGGGAAGTTGGAGCCATGAAATGTGGATGCACAGCTGTTGGGAATGTAAACTGGAACAGCCCATTTGGAAACTGCCTTGACATTACAAGGAAAGTGGAAATGTACTTACCCTGAGGTGCTACAATTGTATCAATGGCATTTACCCGAGAGACATTCATGCACTTGTGTGCCGGAGTACACATACAGTCAGTCATTTCAGCACCACTGTATACCTGGACACAACCTGAATGTCCATAAATAAAAGAAAGATAAACTGTGATGTAACCATACACGTGAGATGACGCAGTGAAGCAAGCATGGTGGTGGGTGTCTGTAATCCCAGCACTTGGGAGGCTGGGGCAGGAGGATTGCTGAGAATTTGAGGCCACCCTGAACTACATGGTGAGTACAAGGCCAGCCTGAACTACACAGTGAGAATTTGTCTCAAAAAAAACCCAAAAACCAAAAAACAAAGCAACACACACACACACACACACACACACACACACACACGCAACCCAATGAGAATGAATGAACTTCTGTAAGCAGTCATACAGAAGACTGTTATATACATAATGTTTATTAAAAGGAGCAAGGCATAAAAGTACAGTATGTTCCCAATCATGTAATAAAGCTTAAAGACATGTTGCATTCATTTTTTTCTTAATACTATAATGAAATACTTGAGACTGGGTACTTATAAAGTAAAGAAGTTTATTTATCTCACAGTTTTGGAGGCTGAAAATCCCAGGAGCAGAGTGTGAGCTCTGGCAAGGGTCCTTGTGGCAGATGGCCTCCTGGTGGGTGTGGGTGGAGGAGGGAGAGATCACAAGTTCAGAGAGGAAGCAAGACAGTGATTCAGGGATGAGGCTCAGATTTTTGTAACACTTCACTCTCCCAAGAACTAACCAAGATCCCACCAAATGTCAAATGTGCTGAGTTTGTGGTTCCACATCATTGAGGAATGAAGTCATGAATCAAAAGAAGAAGTTAGAAGAGTTTGAGTTGAAGTAAGGGGAAGAAGAGTGGCTCCTGAATTTCCATGAAGGGTCCCCAGTGGGTGGCCACTGAGGTCTTTTGTCAGGGGTAATTTGCACAGGAAAGTCGCAACATGGGTACAAGGTGGGTCAAACTAATCAACCTATAGGATCACAAGTATAGCCACGTAGCTAATATTGATCCAATAGCTAATATTGATCCAAACAAGTCATACAGCAAGGGTACCCAGAGAGAACAAAGGCATTTTGGGAAGGGTCCAGATGCTCTGGTCACCCCCTGGAGGTCTGATGCCTATCTGGACTTACTGTACCAGGGGGTGCTAGTTACAGTATAATCTCAAGTTGCTGTTTCTCTCTCTGAAGACATGCAGGCCTGGCCATTGCTTGTCCATCTTGTACCACCAGCCACAATCTTGATGTCTTTATTTTTTATGCAGACTCCCTTGAGTGCCCAGTCCTTCTCTAACTGTAACACCCCTAGAGAATTAAGGCTCTTACCTAGGCCCTGCCCCTTTAATGTCCTACCATCTCAACGTTGTCACACTGAGACCAAGACTCTAACACATGAACGCTTGGGCACACTCAAGCCACATCCAAACCACAACACTGGCAACCCCCAAAATAATTATCACTAACAGGGTCACTCTCTATGAGTAAAGACGGAATCGTGACGAGGTTGGGACCTGCTGGGGACTTTCAGGTGATGAAGACCTTTCATTTCTTGACCTGGGTGGTGTGTATATGGGTGATTTTGCTTTATAATTATCCATTCAACTATATGTATGTGTTTTGTGCATTTTTCTATGTTCTCATACTTTATAATGAAAATAAATGAATAAGTTTGGGAATTTGGTTGAAGACAGCCTTTCGGATGGAGGGGGAAGCCTAGGGAAGAGTTTGAGGCAGGAATGAGCTTACTGCGCTTGGGTTTCAGTGAGAGGCCAATGCGGCTGGCCAGGTATAAGCCAAGGTTGGGGAGGTAGTGGCTAGACAGGAAACTGGGAAGCCAAGTCATGGAAGGCATGAAAGCTTAGGAAAGCTTTGATCAGGGCAGAGCAAAGATTTAAACATTTAAGATCTGTAAGTGTAACTCTGACTACTGTGTAGAATTTCCAGACGGTTGTGAGACTCACCTAGAAAGGTCAGTGCAGAATGAATGGAGAAAGTGAGGGAGGAATGAGCACTCCCTTGTGTCTTCGTTTTCCACAGTTTAAAAATTTAACCATTATTTCCCTTTGATAGACGAGAACACCTAGTTAGTAAGTAGTGGAGTCAGGATTCAAACCCAAGTCATCTTGACATGAAGACCAAAGCTTGTGCCCAAGATGGCCCTCACTGGGCTGCAGAACAGGGGACCTAGGTTTCCACCCTCTTTCTCCTTTAAAACTTAAGGCAGATTGTTCCACTTTTTTTTTTTTTTTTGTAATTTATAATGCACAAATGGGTAATTCTTCTTTGGTAGTAGTTTGGGTTCTTCCCTGGAACTCTGGGTAAGAATCCACCTGTAAACCCTTTCTGGTTGTTGACTGAATTTTATTGTAAGGTGGAGGGTTCTATTTCCTTGTGCAGTGTCCGCTAGAGGGTTCTCTTATCTCCTTTAGGATGCCTGCATGTCCATGGTCCCTCCATCTTCAAACCAGGAGTGAACCCCACTTCCACCAGCCAGAGAAAAATCTGTTTTACAGGGCTCCTGTGATTAACGAAGCTGCCTGCTCAGCTCAGCCTTTTGCCATATAACGTAACATAATCACAGGAGCGACATCTGATCATAGTCAATGGTTTCCCCCATTCTCCAAGGGAGGAAATTATCAACTAGTGAGGATTTCAGGGGTCAGTCTTAGGATACTGCCTACTACAGAGCTAGACAAGTGCTTATTAATTGTCCAGAAAACTCTTCTATGCAGAGAGAAAGCAAATTGTTCTTATTTTCATCACATCAGTTAATTCAGTCTATGTTTACTGAGCACCTCTTATGTGACAGCTATTTTAGGCATGAGGAGCAGACAATAACTAAGACGAGCTGGACCCCTGCCCTTGAGCCGTTTAAATTTTAGTTGCAAGCCAGAAAATTAGTGAGTTTAGAAAGTCAGAGAATAAAGAATCTAGACTCACACAGATGTGTGTGCTACTTCAGGTCAACTGGTTCAGGAGAGCTTCTCAGGGAAGCCAGCTGTGTGCCCAGAAGGGGAGGGACTTGCAGAAATGGGGAGCTTGCAAATACAAAGACCATAGGCCCTCAAGGCCAGAGCTGAGTGAAATAGCAGGAAAAGAAGTCCTGGGGATAGGCGGGGATCAGGTGACATCAGTAGGATTTTATTCTAGGAAGGATGGCATAGTTTTCAGCTGAGAGTATGATACATAATTTGGGAAGTAGTGGTGATTGTTGCACAACATTGTGAATGTAGTTGATACCACTAAACTGTGCACTTAAAAATGGTTAAAACAGCAAATTTTGTTATATATAGTTATCATAATTTTAAAAAATTAAACAGAAAGAAAAAACAGTAGTACTTGATCAGTACTACCCATGGAAGTTGGGAAACAACATAATTAAATATCCAGGAGAAGAGAGGGTATGGAACACTTTAAAAAAATAAATTCCTTAGAGGGTCCAAGAGTGATTTCCTGGGTGCTAGCTGACTAGGCTTGAATTTGTTTGGGGTGGTGGGAATCAAACTCAAGACAACTCAAGACCTTGTGCATGCTACGCAAGCACTCTAGCACTGACCTAACCCTCAGGCCTCCAGCTCAACTCTTTTATCTGAGTGGTGGGTGCCTCAACATGTTCATTCAATTAATTGACCTCTTCAGTCAATTGATTTTGTGAAAATTAATTGAGCTGCAAATTTATAATTCCTTTTTCTGTGTATATTATACTTTAATTGAAATATTTAAATTGTTATAAAGGTTACTCTTTTATTCTATTTTCTATATATTTTTCCTCTTTAATTTTAAAGAGAAAAAATATCAAAAACAAAGGCATAAACAAAACAACACAGAAACAATAAAAATGATACAGAATTTCAAAACAAGGTGACAGGAAACCAACAATGGTTGTCACATTATATATTGTTATCTTCAAAGTAGTTACTCACATAACCAGATATAGGGATACAGATTGATCAAACAATTACACATTAACTGTTCCTTTCAACAAACCAATAGTACAAGTATCTTAGCTATCTTGTATATATATATATACCTATTTTTTTCCTTCCTTCTTTCTTTTTTTTCTCTTTTCCCTCACCCCCGTTGTTCTCCCTAGGGTAAGAGCCTGAAAGAGTAAATAAGATCATAAAGGTACAATAGATACTATGAAAGGGAAAGAAACTGCCCCAAATTTATTTTTATAACAACATACTCTAGAGATAACTAAGCCTTCCCACACAAAACACTCACTTGCTCCTACAAGAGTAACTTACACCCCATCAACATCAAGGTCCTCATGACCAAGCTCTGAAGGATCTCACTGCTTCTCAGTAATGTTGCATCCAGAACCAAGACCGAACATATGAGCTTCTGGGGGATACAGTTAAACCATAAACGTCACTCAAATATGCTAAGGAGAATTGATTTTAGGCATCCTGCAGGCTCAAGCTGGTGCCTAGCATTTATTATGTGCTTGGCAAATAACACTGACATAGTGACATATTTCTTTAGCTGATATATTGCTATACTTGGTTTGAGTTTCTTCATAACATGTCAGTTTAGTCTGTTTTTTTGTTTGTTTGTTTGTTTAGTCTGTTCGTGTTGCTGCTTAACATAACGCAGGAGGCTGGGTAGTTTATAAATAGAAGTTTATTAGGATCAAAATGCTGAGGGCTTGGAAGTCCAAGAGAATGGCACTGGCAACTGGTGAGGACCTCATGCTACATCACAATATGATGGGAAAAGAATTACGTGGTGAGAGACAGTCAGGCAGACACAGAAACATAGACATAGAAAGGAAGGTGCTCATTCTTTTATCAGGAACCTACTACCATGAAAACTAACTACTGTGAGGATGGGATAATCCATTGAATCATGAGAGTTCTGACCTCATGATCATTAATAGATTGTTAAGGGTCCCACATCTCAACGCTGTTGCTTTGGAGATTTAATTTCCAACGTGTGAACTTTGGGGATCCATTCAAACCATAGCATATCTATGAGTTCATTCAGTCTTTACAACCCTGTGAGATAAAGCACGGTTACTGTCATCCCCTATTTTATAAGTACAGAACCTGGAGCACAGAGAGTGAAGTGATTGTCCAAGTTGCACAGCTGGGAAGTACCAGAGCTGGACGTTCTGTGCAAATGGAATGAGTGTATGTGTGAATGAAAAAACATGTGTCATGCTTTATGAGTCAGCAGTTCTCAACATGAGCTCTGCAAGTACATTTTGTACTCCCAGCATATTCTTGACAATATCTGAAGAGAGTTTTGGTTGTGGCTACTTGGGGGAGGCGTGCCACTGGCATCAGATGGGGAGAGGCCAAGGATGCTGCTAAACATGCCACAATGCACAGATGGTTACCCCCAAACAAAGAATTTCCCACCCCAAATTTCAGTGGTGCTGAGGTAGAGATATTCTGATCTAAAGCTCACCCACAGGTTTCAAACCCTCCCCAACTCTTAATGCCTCATAATCTTAATCTCTCACTTAATTTCCTACCATCAGATTTTTTAAAAAGCCTCATCCTGAAATGGCTCCACAGTGTTGCTATCTCTGGTGGCCCAGTTATCTGCCACACTCTGTGACATCTATTATTTTTATCTGACCTCACCAACCTCTGGTTGCTTGGTCTGGTACCATAAGTCCCAGTCTCGACCTTCTGTGTGAGAATTCTGCCTACTGCACTGGATGGGGCGAATGGTTCCCATGTTTTTTTGTCCACAGGAAGCCTGATGCCCACCTGCACTTGTGCCATCCTGTGCCTGGGGCTGTTTAGGTGCCTGCCCGAGGCAGGGCTGCTTCCCCCAGGCCAGTGACCATGAACCTTTTAGAGATCAGTGTCCAAACTGCTACTCAAAATCCACTTATTTGTTGCAAAGTGCCAACGCTGAAATTAAACCTGAATACTGAGGTTTTGGTTTAGAAAAAACAACTCAGATATTAACATCTCTTGTCTTGAAAGAAAAACAGTATGTGCCTTAAGTTTGCCACTGCTTGCCCAGATGTTCTAGTTGCATGAAAGACTGAGGCAGAGAGAAGGTAAGGTTAAGCCCCAGAAATTGCAGACCCAAGGCAGAAGAGTGAGATGCAGGTGGGAGAATTTAGGGGACTGCTGGAGTCTGGAAGCTTAAGTCAGAAATCCCACTCTTCCCTAGCTATGAACAGGAATTCTTCTTCCCAGCAGTGGGCATTCTAGTTCCCGGGCACTAGTGCCACAGGTTCGCCATGACTGCCCTAAGCTCTGCAGTTCCTGCCCCGTCTTGTCACCCTGCCAGTGGACACCATGAGCCAAGGGGGTTCTCATCACACATTCCCACCTCGTTTTATCTCCAGAATTCTCCAGTGATAGCCCAGCTGCCAAAGAGAGCCTCTGAACCTAGGAGGTAGCTAATGTTGACAGAAAATTTACTTGGTACTAAGCACTGTGTTAAAAAATTGAATTCTCAGAGAGAACTTATGAAGTAAAAACTTTTTTATTTTCCATTTGAGAAAATTCAGGCACCAAGTAAGGTGCTCAAGTCACACAGTGACAGAGCTGGGATTTGAACCAAGACAGTTTAAGAGCAGAGTCCACCTGTGTACCCAGGACAGGCCTCTCACATCTCATCCTCCTTGTGGCTGGGCTGGCCTAGCCATGTCACACCTTTCTTGGGCACCCCTCTCCTCCACCACGACAACTTCCAGCAGCTCCTCCCATTGGCCCTCAATTTATAGCCACCCTCTCTTGTCCCACACTCTGAGCCCTTGACCTATGCTGTGGCTGAGGGACTCTGAAGGGGCTGTTGCTGGTTCTTTGCCTACCTAAACATGCCAGGTACCGGGCCACCAATTTTACTTCATTTCAACTGTTGAGCCCTGCTCAGTCAAAGTCCACCTTGTATTCTGGGTGAATTAGGAAGTGAGAGGATGCATGAGGAGAGAAATTGAATTTCCTAACACCAGTTTTAGTAGGTGTCTTCCATGTAGTGGTCAGAGCTCCATCCGCCAGCCGCACAAATGAAGAGAGAGGGCTTAAAGCCTCCAATTAAGAGAACACCCAAGGTGCGTACAGCCTCTGTTGGAAGGTAGGGCAGGGATGGCGAAGCACGTACTTAACTGAAATGTGTTTGAATAGATACTTTAGGTCTCAGTGTTTGGCCTTAGTAGGATGGTTGCATCTCTCCCTTCCAAGGTTTGACTCAGGAATAATGCGTCCAGCTGGCACTTCCTCGAACCTTAATAACTGTTGAAGAAGAAAGGATTACCAAGAAAAAAACCCATTCAAAGAGGAGTTAACTGTTGACTTGTGGGTCCCTTCTATATGTTTTAATGAGAATTAATGTTCTAGGTTGATAGAGAGCCCTTTGAGGTTCTTGGGATGTGTGTGGCAATCCCTGTAATCCAACATTTTTTGTATTATCTGTGGAAAACATTTACGTAGATGTATATTCACCTAGGGATTGAGCCCCTACATCTAGTAGGAGGCCAGTATGTAAGAAAAGTTAACCACCAGTTTTAATAGTATTATCATAGAA
The DNA here is from genome assembly GCA_004027595.1 of Dinomys branickii. Lineage (NCBI taxonomy): Eukaryota > Metazoa > Chordata > Mammalia > Rodentia > Dinomyidae > Dinomys > Dinomys branickii. The sequence continues at coordinate 43,182 of PVLD010002984.1, forward strand.
TAATCTTTTGTGAAAGGTGGGCTTTTGACATAACTTTGTCACGTACAGTTTTAACGTTTGATTGACTAATTCTACCTTGCTTGAGGACTGAATCCCCTGAGGAGATAATAGTTAATTCCCAGGGCTGTAGACACCTGTTGTGTTGCCTAGAAGATGAAAGATGGGCCACTGTTACTTTGAAGGGAGTTAAGAAATCCAAATCTTGGAGTTCTTCTTCACACCTAGTTGGTAAAGCTTTTATTATTCTGTAAAGCGCGGAGACCTGGTCAATAGTCTTGCAAAGCCCTTTGCAACCAAAGACCTGTTTGCATATTTAGTGTAGCTAGCCTTGGCTTAAATAACAGCAGTCATGTGACAAGACATGATGGGAAAGGCTGGGTGTGTGTTTATTAGAAAGGATGAAAAAAGAAAGCCTCACTAGATGAGGTGGGCATGAGGACGCCAAAGAATCAAGCTGAATCCTGAGGTTTACATACAACTCTCTGGAGTGCTAAAGGGCAGGGTATACAGAAAACCACAGGTAGTTTGGTTGCTGGCTGATTTTAACCACCCTTTGTCTCTTGTAGTTCTAGCTTTCCTCAAGGCCTCATATCTGTTTGTTAAGTTACTTAATATATTTAGTCTTGCTCAGGCTTTTGCCCTTTGTCCCTTTATTTTCTGTTCTCACTATCTCATTGCTTGAGGAAGATGGAGGAGATTTCCTGATATGAGCCATTCGTTTGGTTCCTAGGTGTAGCTGCCGGTTAAGGTCCAAGTGACGTCCTCCAGAGTAGAAGTAGATAAGGTCCTGCTCATTTCGCTGTTGCATCAGCTCTTTGGTTTCCTAGTGCTTCCTCATGGATTCCTGATTGATAGCCTGTGCAATGAATCACAGCTCTTTCAGCTGTCAAGTAAGTATCTTATAATACAGCTCATATTTGAGGTCTGCACTTCGTAGGATTATTTTTGGCATTGAGGTAGCTCCTTTCTTTCCAAACGGCAGTATGCACATGTAGCGTTACAAAAGCATATTAGAAAGCAGAGTATATTGTGTACCATTTGTCCTTACTGAACACGAAAGCACGAGTCAAAGTAATCACTTCAGCCAGTTGTGCTGATGTCCCTAAGGGCCAAGGCTGGATCTCTGTTGTGTCCATAAGAGAAGCAATTACATGGCCAGCTTGTCTTTTGCCATTTATTACACAAGAGTGGTCATCACTAAACCAGATTACATCTGAGTTATCAATCAGTCATCTTCTAGGTCTGGTTTGTCATTTAAGGACTCATACGGTTTAGCCATTGCCCATACCTAGGAAACCATAGCCAATAATAGCACAGGGAAGTGAAGAGTTGCTTTCTGGAGCTAGAGGTCGGATGGACTTGGGTGGCCTGTCCATGCTCTACTGAAAGATATTGATGCTGTAGACTATGACAAACCCTAAATAGTGGATATCCCTTGACAGCTGGGAAATTCAAAGTCTGAACCAAATGATCTTGGGCCTCTATTACAGAAGCAGAGAAAAAAGATCACCCACATCATGTAGAATAGCCCCATTGTTGAGGTTAGGTCACTTAAGTCCCTGGATAAAGTCTGTCCAAAAATACAGGGACTGTCCCTAAATCCTTGGGAAAGAACAGCCTAAGAAAGCTGTTTGTTCCAACCCAATTCACTGGTCCAACTGAAGGAAAAAATGAATTGGGATACAAAAGAAGGCCACTTTAAGGTTTAGGACTGTAAACCATTGGGTGTTTGAAGGAATTTGGCACAGCAGAGTAAAGAGGTTTGGGATCAGCAGATGTATGGAATAACTTCCTCAGTTACAGCACAGAGCGCTGCACTAAATGATAATCACCATCAGGCTTCTTAAAAGCTAAAACTTGGGCATTACAAGGTGACTCAAAAGGCACGACAAGCCCATAGTGAAAGAACTTATTTATTAGGGTTTATTGTCCTGCTTGAGCTTCAGATGGAGGAAAATACTGTTTACAGTGTGGGAAGGCATGAGGATTTTTTAACTTAATCATTACAGTGGTGGAAGTAATAGTTCTTCCAGCCATATCAGAGGCCTATACCTGGGGTTTAATAGGAAGGTTAGTGTTATGGTTTATGTGTACATGTCCCTTCAAATCCACATATGGTCATAGGTGGGGCTTTCTCAGGGGTGGCTGGATCTAGAATGTGTGATGCTGGGATCAATTCATGGTGCATTGCTAGGATCAAGGGCACTAGGACTAAGCGTGTGAGTGCTACCTGCTTGGGTAAGATATAAGGGACAGAAAGTGCTGTGATTACCCCACAGCTTTGCTACCTTCTGCACACTATGAACTGTTTCCCCTCTACTATACCACCCTGCCGTGGAGCCATTGATTATGGACTGAAACTTCTACAAACTGTGAGCTAAATAAACTTTTCCTCCTTTAACTTTGGGTGTTGGGTATTTTGCCTCAGCAATGAGAAAAACACCTACAATTGTAAGAACAAAGTCATTGTCAACATTGGTGGGAAAGCCGACCATTGTCAAAATTGTGGGGCTTCTAGATGAGATAAAAATAATTTGAGCCCCCATCTTGGTTAATAAGTCTCAGCCTAGTTAAGGAACTGGACATTAAGGCATTACCAAAAAAGCATAGATATGCAGAAAATTATTCTACAAAAAACATGGAGGAATAATAAAGTGCTTGGTTACCTGAGCCCCACTGATGCCATAACCTGACAAGAGTTGGATGCCGGTTGTTCAGAATAGGAGGTAAGAATAGAAGAAGAAGCTCTACTATCAAGGAAGGAGTTTATGATTCTGCCCACGACATCCAATGTTGTGGAGGACCACCTAGGCGACTAACTTTGAAAGAGGAGCAGTTGTCTCCATTTTGACTGAGCCTGACCCTGTGTCCATGTATTGATATGTACAGAGCTGGCTGGGACCCTTTCCTTCTCCTTTCAGTTGGCTTTAAGCAATGCATGTCTGTCTAGCGGGAGGTGCTGATGGTAGTTTTTGAAGACAGCAGTTGTGTTTCCCTGAACTCCCCTCACCCTTGTTTCCACAAGTGAGCCAGATGAGGGGGGATATGTGAGCCATTGCCCATGCTGTTGGCTGGGATGGAGCCTTGAGATAGAGGCTATGACTTCCTGGGGCTTGAAAGATTATATATCAGAGTTGAAGCACTCACCCCAAAACATCAGATACTATCTCCATGGTGTTATGCAGACTACTCTGTCTGCATGTCCTCCTCTCTGCATTGGCAGAGGTAATTTCAGGCCTCCTACCCAGCTCAGCTCACAACACTCAACTACTTCCCATGTTCTCAGTGTCATTCATCCTCAAGCCACTCCCTTCTTCATGAATAAATAAAACTTGGGTTCGGCCCTGGGTCGAGGCCTTTGTTCTGGATGGCCGTCATCATGGCTGGACTTAGGAGCCCTTGGCTCCCCATAACTACACATATGCCTTAGTGTTTTTATTCTCTCCATGGGTTGCATTGGAAGTGGTAAATTAGAATTAACTCGCTAGAATTCCAGTAACTGTCCATGGGATTACAAATATAAACTTCCTGGGCCAGGAAGAGGACTGGGAATTGCTCTCTATAAATGTTACCTGAGGCTGCATCCCATGACGTGATGACTGTGCTGGGGGCTGATGTTTCCTCATGATGGGGACAACTGGGATGGGGGTAATTATGGCCCCTTCCACTCTTTGATCCACAGGACTGTAGGCCCTCCAGTGTCTGTTTTGCCATATTCAGGGCAAGGAGCAGCACCGTGACTTAGGAGGTTGATCTGCATTAGCACAGTCTCTCCTCTAGCAGCCCATCTGCCGGCAGACATGACACTGGTTAACTTACTTCCCTTTGGAAAAGAGCCAGCAGGCAACATCCTGTCACCCCACAATGCAGCCAGAAGTTCTGCTTGGCTTTTCTCCTCTCTCACTTTCATTTAATCTTAGCTTTCTTTCGCCCTCTTCATTCCTCTTTTTTTATATCCCAGTTGTAAAAAGCAGAATTAGCAGCACTTAGTAGCCTGGGAGATCGAGTCCCGAAGACATTTTTGTAAGCCCCTCCTAGTATCAGTGGTAAGAAATCTGTCTTTAAGGAGGATTTGGCCCTCGTAGGTGTGAAGACCAGCCTCACATGACCACTTTACGTCATTCCAGAAATGATGTTGGGTTTTCTTTTTAGTCCCTCAGTTGCCCTTTCTGTAAAGCCGGGATGACACTAAGTAGGTCCATCTCTCATAGAGTTTGGATGAGGATTAAATGGGTCTGCACCCCCAAATCATCTGGAGATTCTAACACCCCGACTCAAAGCCAGTGCAATCACAACAATCTCTACAGATGACAAGGGCGCGACAATATTCTTGAAACTTCTCTGGTGAGTACAATGCAAAATCAAGTTTGGAAACTAGTAGGTTAGTCTGACCCCTGGGTGGGACCCTTCTGGAATTATGGCCCCTTCCAGCCCTTAAGAACCCGGATTTTCGGACCTCCGCTGATTGCACAACCTCCTCCCCAGACCACCGCACCACTAGGCCCCAAAGCCCCGCCCATGCACAATGTTATTTTCAGCCGCTGTGACTCATTGGACGCATTTTCTCTTCCTATTGGTTTTCGGAGACGTCCCGCCCCACAGCTCCACCAATCATCGCGGCACAGTAGGTTCTTAGCTCGTGGAGGGGCGGCTCCTAGGGTCAATCACTGCATGCTTGACGTCAGTTGTTGTCTGTTCTGAGGCTGCGCGGTTCCAAGAGTTCCCACGGTGCTGCTGTCCCTCCGCGCAGCCGCCGCCGCTGCCGCCGCCGCTGCCGCTGCCGCCTGTGTCTCCGCTGCGCTGACAACTGCAGGTAACAGCGGGCCCCAGCAGATCAGGACCGGTATCCAAGCAGGTCAGGGCAGCCGATCAGCCGCAAGTCCTGTCCTCAAGACTTGGATTTTCACTTTCCCGAAACCCTGAGTAATCTGTTTGTTACCCTGCGAAAGGGACTTTCGGGGACTTAGTCCCGAGGGAACCCCTGCGACCTCTGCGCCCTGAGTCTTGCGAGGGTGACGGTGGCAGAGGACGTGGGCTCCGTCTTTTCCCGCCTGCTTTGGCTGGAACGGCGTATTGCTCCGGAAAGGAAACAGAGGCTCTGGAGGAGGCCGGCTCAGTTGAGATCCCACAGCTAGGGTGTGTCCAGCAGGATTCTGGGCTTAATTCTGATTTTTACAGCCTAGAAGTTCAGGCTGTTGGTGCTTTTTACACATGAAGATTAAACCCATGAGATGAGGAAGAGCTGTTAACAGCTACAGCGCAAACACCCAAACAAAAATAACCCAGATTTTCCTTCCGAGAAGTCAGGCAGGTTTGATTCTGGAAAAGTTTCAGGGCGACCCACGACTGCTGGAGAGTGTAAGCTAACCGGGAGTGGTCCTCTGCCCCCGTAAGGATTTAGGATAATTCCATGTCGAGCTCTCGAGCATCTGGAGGCTGTAAGAAGGCACTCCTGTCACGTGCTTTGTGCCCGGGTCTGAGCCTCGACCCTGTAGGGAGTGGAATAGCCTTGCTTTCTGGAGCTATACTAAGCCTTTTGGGCTGGGATTCCTTCGTGAATGAGAGCTGTACTCTAGCGAACTTTTCCAGCGTTACAGGGCAGAACAGGTGTGTATAGGGACTGCATCCAACCCTTACTTGTGGGAAGAGATAGGCATTCATAGAGAAGGGGCTGCTCAAGTCAAATTGGAAGATGGAGAGGAGCTAGTGTAGGAGGAACAGTTCACCTGGAAAACAGCCTGGCGAAAGCAGGGGAAGAGCAATGCTTTCGGACCTGGAGTTGAGCCTAATTGGAGGAAGGGTTTTCATGTGGGTGGTAGATTCTATGAGCTGTGAGCATAGAGAGGAATGACTTGATCTGTCCTGTGCTGCTGAGACAGATCTCAATGTTGTCCTGACCGCCAAAGGAGCTGCTTTTAGTGTAAATCTGTATCTTAAATACCCAGCAGGGTAGAAAACTGTTGGAGAGAAGCTATACTAAAGGTGGTTGCAATAACTTACAGGAGAAATTCCCAGAGTTTTAAAGACCAGTGAAGTGGGAGAAAAGATTTTGAGCTGTCAAGGAAGTAGAATACATGGTATCTGGTACCATTCAGAAAAAAAAGATACAGCTATCCTGTTGCTTAATGAAGGGGATGAGTTTTGTGAAATGTGTCATTAGGTGATGTAAATGTTATTCAAACATGTAGCATATTCACGTGAACCTAGATACGGTATAGGTCACTGGATGTGCCTCTTCATGCAGCCAAAAGATGAGGTACACAGCAGGTGGCTGAGGCTGCTGCTGGCATAACAGGGTATATAATTAGGAGTTTTTAAAAATATACGACAGACAATGTAGTATAGTAAGTATATAAACCACTACCATAATGGCTTATTGTTATCAAGTATAGGTCCCATACTAAAATGTATATACTATACTTTTATGCAACTGGCAGTGTTTGCAACTAGTCAATTTGTTTACCCACACTGAGCTGCATCCCCAGCCCAAGCATTATGCTAGGACGTTATAATGGTACAGTGTCATTGACAATAGATGGTTCAGCTGCATTGTAATCTTACGGGACGGCTGTTATATGTGTGGTCCATTGTCCATCAAAACATCCTTACGCAGTGTGTGGCTGTAGATGGAAGTGAAGCTCTGGCGGGCTTTCTGACCTGTGAGTCTCTTTTGAAGAAATGCCCAGTATTTTTTTTAAACCACAAGTTTCTCAGTAGATCATAATTTGGGGGGAAGTTCTCATAGGTGTTGAGGGTGTTGAAAGTGAGTGATTAAATGAACATACAACTCAGATTTTCTTGTAGTCCAGGAAGTGCACATTAAAACTATGATTATTCCCCTTCTGGGTATTTTCCCAGAAGAAATGAAAACATCATACCACAGCAACATATGTTCACTCATGTTTATAGCAGCACAATTCTGGAAACAACCCAAATGCCCATCAACTGAAGAATGGATAAAAAAGATGTGGTGTTTTTATACAATGGAGTACCGCTCAGCTATAAAGAAAGATACACTTGACACTTTTATATGTAAATGGATGCAACTAGAGACCATACTCATAAGTGAAATAAACCAGACCCGCATGTGTAAACATCAAATTGTTTCCCTAGTGTAAGAAACTGAAAGAGTAAATAAGATCCAAAAGGTACAATAGATGTAGTGAAAGGGAAAGAAACTGCTCAAAAAGAAAGAATAGCTGGGTAGGAGCAAAAAAGAAAAGAAAGAAGGGGAAAAAATAGATGCCTCTATAACGAGATAGCTAAGGTAACTGTACTTTTTATTAGTTCACTGAAGGGACCCGTTAGTGCTTATATTGTTTGATCAATTCTGCGTGCCTGTATCTGGTCATCTGAGCAACTTTGAAGACAATACGTAATATAATAGCCATTGCTAATTTCCTATCATCTTGTTCTGAAATTCTGTAATTTTTTTTTTGTTGTTTTTTTTTTTGTGTCTCTTAAAAAAACATGATTAGAACACTTTTTCTTTTATCGGGTTAAGAGTTGTAAAGTTTGATTCTGTCAAGAGATGACAGGTATAAAGGCAATGTGGGATGCATGTGTACCTTAGGACAGTATAGCCACTAGTAGACTGTATATAGTTTGTTTTCTGGTTTCAGGAATCAAACTCAGGACGTTGCGCTTGCTAGGCAGGAGCTTGTGCTACTGAGCTATATCCCCAGCCCCACTTGAGGAGATTTAAATAAATATCATTTTTGTTTGTTTTTGAGATAAGAGAAGAAAGAAAGATAAGTAGAAAAGAGAAAAGGAAAATTTCATCTTAAAATTGTAATTTTGGCTGGGGGTGGTAGTGCACCCCTGTAATCCCAGCACTCGGGAGGACTCTCTTGAGGCAGGAGAATCACTGTGGGATCGAGACCAGCCTGGGCTACATAGTGAGTTCAGGTGAGACTGGGCACGTTCAGGGTGGTCTGGCTGTAGACTACATAGTGAATTCAAGGCCAATCTAAAATACAAAACAAGATTCAGGAAACTAAAAAAATGAAGCAAAAAAATTGTAATTTTGATAACTGCAGCTTTAGCACATAATCAAAGTTACCAAGATTACAATGCTGTTTTTACCCCTAGGCTTTTGTTTTTCCTCTTCCAAGTCCCCTCACTCCTAAATTCCTGAGTCTTAATAAATCATAAAATCAGCCTGTGTTTTTCTGTGGGTATTATAAATCCTTAAATTTCAAACACTTCCACTCAAAGAAATAGCACTGTCAGGCACCAACCATATCTCCAATCAAACGCCTATGAGTGGTTTGCATTTTAACCTAATTGATACAGCTCGTTTTTCTGTCACTTAAGGAGGTAGACTCTTGGTAAATAAATAATAAACAACTGAAAAAACAGACGTCCCAGGTCACCTGTCGGAGGCTACCCAAGATCACAAAACAACCGCCAACTCCAGACCACAGTGCATCACGCTCTTGCGCTCTGCACTCTTTTCTCACCATGTAGTTCTTGGATTCTGCGTAATAAATCTTTTTGTGCCTCTCATAGACACATCCTGAAATGCTCTTCTGAACAGGAAGAGTCGATAACCTACCTGGGGCAGGTTGAGGTCACCGTCTCCTCTATAGGGGGGATTATCCCACACCCTATGTGGTGACATTCTGAAATATGTTCGTTGCTTATACGTCCCGTAATGTTGGAAGATAATTTAAAAGAAAGAAAGTCATTGATCTACACAGATATAAACTATGTTAAGAATTATACGTAACTATTAATAAGCTTGGCGAGGTATTGCAGCCACTTTAGAGAGGACCATACAAGAGTCACACGTGCAGATTTAGAAATACTGAAGTGAATGTGCAAATGGGAGGCAAAAGTGGGCTCCGGGAAGAACTTGAGTTGGTAGAACTCATTTGCATGTCTATAGACAAGAATTATTTGCATATTGTTATTCATAGTATGCTTTTCTTTTCACCTTTGACAGAATCAGAATTGGATGGCCTAAAAAGGTTATCTAATCTAGAATCTAGTTTATCACAGAATCACACATTTTTCCCGTAGCCAGTCATGGTTGTCACAGGCCTGTAATCCCTGTACTCAAGAGCCTGAGGCAGAGGGATCGCAGTTAGTGTGAGGCCAGCTTCAGCTGCATAGTGTGTTCAAGGTCAGGCTGAACTGCATAACAAGACCCTGTCTGACAAAAAAAAATTCCCCCCCCCCCGTAAAAAACAATAACTAGCCTGAATAAGATACATTTTTTTATTTGAAATACTATCTAGTTGGATTTTGTTGTAATCCTATTTTTTAACCAGAAAAACAAAAGGATTTGAGAATTCTACAGTGCTAGCATTACATGTGTGGGCCACAAGGGCCCTGCATGTCTTAAAGAGAAATAATACTGGATACTTTATTTAAAAACATCAAAACATGCTGGGCTTGGTGGTGCATGCCTATAATAAGCCCAGCACTCGGGAGGCTGAGGCAGGAGGATCGTTGCAAGTTCAAAAGACTAGCCTGGGCTACAGAGTGAACTGAAGGCTAGCGTGAACTGCATAACAAGACCCTGTCTCAAAAAGACTAAAGAAAAAAACATCAAGACAAATTTTCTTTTAGCTTTGGCAATAGGAAAGAGAGACTTCAGTACACAGGGTCCACTGGGGGTTGATAGCCCATGGACAAGGTCAGGGGGTAGTGGTTTAGAATACTCATCATGCCAAGGTGCTGTACCTCGGGGTAGCACATCCTGTGTATGGCAAATCACGAAGAGGAACTTAATGAGATATCAAGGATGTAGGGATTCTTGTAAAATTGGGTTCAACACGCCAAGGCCTTGCAGACATACAAGGGCTCAGAGGAGCCTGAGCAAAGGTCCCTACCACCTTTCCTTATTTTTCCTACACGTCCTCAGCTGAAGGACACTTGCGTGATGATGTCCTTGTGACCTCCCAGACAAAGACTTTCTGGTTGGTAGGCTCCTTTTGGATGTCCCTGTCTAGCTGGCCACTTTGCCCAGCTTCAGTGGTCCACTGTGCCTAACCTGGAGCCAGTAGACAGTGGGGCAGGCAGCGAGGTGTCACGCTTGGTGGTGGTTGAGGTGCTGTCTCTGGAGGGTAAGGTCTACCAAAGACCCGGGAGACTGAATTTTTGGTGGAAAAAGTCCAGGCTCAGTTTAAAGGTGAAGGGCCAATTGCAGTCTATTGTGTTATCAAGGATGGGTGATCTTTTATCCTTAAAAACATTCTTTGAATCCTTTGGATCTGTTTATCTTAAGGTCAGGTCTCTGCCCTTTACCTTACCTACTAAACTAACTATGGACTCAGAATATCTTTAAAGGATTTGGGACATAATAGGCCTGGAAAGAAAATGCCAGTAAGCCGAAGAAGCACAAATAAACCGTAGGAGGAAAGATGCGGAATACAGATACCGACAACCTTGGGTAACTGTGTCCTGAAGTTGCAGTCTTTAAAATTACAACTTTCCTTGTCTCTTTTATACCAACCTTTATTTCTTCTATCCTGAGTCCCAGCAGTGCCACAGCAGCGAGTTTCTCTTCCTCTCTGAGCCTCAGCATTCTCCCAGCCTGTGAAAGGACTGATACTTCCTCACAGGGATGTGAAGATGCTGTAAATAAAGCCTTCACGTTACCAGGCAACACTGCTATGCTTGCAAATACCCCATTCCCAACCCATGCACAGCACCCTGGGGAAGCCTTTCTCTTCTGTCCTCCCTGTGTGTCTTCGTCATCTGTGCATGCCAACACTGTGCTATGGACGTCTTTCCATTCTTGGTACTGTTTTGGGGGAGGGTACCTAGAATTGAACTCAGGACCTTACTCTGGTCAGGCAGGTGCTTGTGCCACTGAGCTACATCCCCAGCCCTGTTCTCGGCACTTTTAACACCTTCCTGACTTCTTTTATTTTCGGCATTAGAGATCCAGCGAGGGCCTTGCATATCTTAGGCGAGTGCTCTACCACTGAGCCCACTCCCTGAACTCTTAACAAAAAATTTGAATTCACAGTTGCCACTAACAGGCGAAACCACGGAGCCATAGCTGGTATAGCTGGACAGCCCCCTGTAGGTGCCGTTTATGTGGCTTCAGTGCTTTGCTGTTACGCTGAGGCCGGCTCCCTTTCCGCCTTTTTCTTTTAAAAACCAGACCTCCCACTTTGACCTCCCGCCCTCTCCTGTCTCATTTTCTCCATAGCTTCCAGCACTGAATGACAACTGCAGAGGTCCGCAGCCGGTCTCTGCGGTTTCTTCGAGAAACATCAGCCCTTGTTTGCTTTGTTGTCCAGTGCCTGCAAGGAGCTAGGGGAGTAGGCGCTGGGAAGGTAGATAACAGGGTGAGTTTAGGGAGCAGTAGATAAATGCGCCTCTGTCTTTGGAGCCTGGAGAGCACAGATAAAACCAGAGTCTCAGGAGCAGGTGTAGCAAGGATCTTTTACTTTTTCTTCATCAAATTTTCACTTTGATAAAACAAGAATAATAGAATGTTGCAAGATCATTTGTGCCTTTGATGCTCTGACTTTGTTGGGAATGATGTGCTGCTCAGGAAATTGCTGCCTAAGGCTGGCAGCTTTGGGACAGTGGTTGCTAATTACAAGGTGCAGTTGGAAACTATAGTGTGTTTAAATTTTTAAAAAATCACTATAGTAAAAGACACATTGCTATTAATCTGCCTCAAAATACTCCTTCTCCTCTTGAACACCCCTTTTTTTTTGTTTGTGTTTTTTGTTTTTTTGAGACAGGGTCCCATCGTTCAGGCTGGTCTTGAACTCAATATATCCCAGGTTGGCCTTGAACTCTCAGCGATCCTCCTGCCTCAGCCTCCTGAGTGCCACATATAGCTCCTCTTGAACACACTTATCCTGTCATGCTTGCCACTTTCTGAAGCAGCTCTTGAAGTCCTTTTGTCACCTGGGGCCCGGGTCCTGACCGTTGAGGAAATTGGCCTTCATGAGCCTCTTGGATTTCTTGTGCCCTCTATGAAAGCACTTAGCAAAGACACAGATGGCTGGGCAGAAGTACAGACAGAATTTATTATAAAGTAGATACAGAGAGATTACAGAGCAAGTGGGGAAAAAAATGAGCAGTGCCTGGAAGGTGTCTGCCCCCTGACTGGGAATCTGGCTATCACACATCTAGGAGTTACCCCTGGGCTTCAGGGAACTAGGGAAATTGTGATGTTTATTGGTATTTTTCTTAACATTTACTTTGAAATTGCGAAATGTCTTCTAATCCTTGTCAGATGGTCAGTATTCTCTCAGGGGCATTAGTCATGTAAGAAACTTAGGAAAGGCATTTACAAAAGAAGTGCTTAATTTAGAGTAGCTCCTAGGGGCAGGGGATGTAGCTCAGCGGCATAGTTCCTGCCTGGCAAGCACAAGGTCCTGAGCTTGATTCCCAGTACCAAAAAAAAAAAAAAAACTGCAAGAAACAAAAAACAGGTCCCAGGCCAATGTAGCAGGGTCTTTGAAGAAGTTTCTTTTCCTGGTGTCATGGGGCACCTGGCTATGGCAAGCAGAACTGCTGTTGGAATGTTCTTGAAATAGAGGGGCTGTGTCTTTGGGTCTGAAACCTAATCTATGATTATAAATGTGGTATACGTTGAGGTCTTGTGTTTTTTGGGGACTCCCGTTTTGTTCCTTAGGCCAATAATATCTGCTTGCCTAATGCCTTTTCTTGAGTGTGTCTTCAGTGGTGCTGCTGTGAGTGCCTTCATGTCCTGAATCAATTCAAAATGTTTACCTTTTATGGCCACTTGAAGGTGCCAGACCCGATGAGTATGATGGGCGAGGACACCCGGTAATGTCTGTTGAAGGGCGGCCTTTCCCTGACACAGCCCTCAGCATCAGCTTTCACTGTATTTCTTATCACATCTTATAAAGGCATGAGAGAGGACTTCCAGAAGTGCTTCACAAAGTGGCAGGAGGGATGGGACGAGCATGTTCCAATCAAGGGGAGTATTTTGAAGCGGATTAATGGATTAATGCGGCTCTACTGTAATAAATTGTTTACTTCACACATTCACGGTATTTTTGATCTCCTCTTGAAGATCACTTTCATGTCTCATCTCCACCCAAGTTCCAGTGCGTTTTCTGAAACACTGTTCGGGTATGTGTTTTCTGAGTGGCATTTTCTGTTCAGTGACATGCTGTGCAGCTTTTCACCTGGTGCTGTAGTCAAGGAACTGCAGCTCTGTGTTGATGAGGAAGACGAATGGACAGAGGGAAATCACCATGAGAACCGTGAAACTACTGTTCGGGTATTGGGTTACTCCTGTCACGGAGGAGTAGCACTTTAGTATATTCAGAGGATGAAAGATAAAACTGTCGTGGTGTCTGCTGCAGTGCTGGCTAATCCAGACAGTTAAACTGGAGGTGTCTTCTCCGTGGGTTGACCATTGGCCCAGGTAGCTGTCTCTCTGTATCCCTAGGAATGGATGCTCACATCCCTTATGTAAAACGACGTGGTGTTTGCATAGAACCAACACATCCTCCCATATACTTTAACTCATTCTTACATTCCTTGTAATGCCTAGTACAGTGCAAATACTATGTAAGAATTTATTGCACTGCGTTGTAAGAAAAACAGTCTGTACATGGCAATAGACTCACTGTTCCCCCAGGTAGTTTCAGTCTGAGGTAGGTTGTGTCCATGATGTGGAACCCGTGGATACGGAGGGCTGACTGTATTTTATCTACTCCTTTTTTCTCCAAATTGAGGCAAAGAAGTCACAGACCAGCATCTCCTGAGCAATGAGCCTCTTTGGGGCTAAGTCATATGAGGTGAACTCAGCAAACACTCATGTACACACTGGGGAGCCCACTTAACAGTTTTTTTTAAAGGGGGCGGTCTCAGCTGTGTTCTCCAGGCTCACCTTGACCTTGCAATCCTCCTGTCTCACTCTCCTCAGTAGCTGGAATCACAGACTTATACCTCTCTGCCCAGGTTCATCGTTTTTGGTGAATGATGACCAGCAGGACAGCCTGTCCCTGTCATGTGGGCTGGGGCCACGTTTTTGCTTCCTAGGGCAAAGTCAACAAACTATAGCCGTGGGTCCAACTACCTGTGTATGTAAGTTTTGAGACATAGTCATATTCATTGCTTTACATGTTGTCTCTGGGTACTTCCTGCCCCCCCCCCACAGGTACTTTTGAGATAAGAGACAGCCTGGCCTGCAGAGCCACAGATATTTACTGTCAAGCCTTTTACAGGAGAATTTTTACCCATCCTTACTTAGAGGAAGGCTTCCAGGGAGGTCTGAATGCAGCCAGGAGGCTGCTGGGTGAGCTCAGAATCACAGGGGGTTGCTGGTTCGCTCACCTCGTAGTCCCTGTTGCATCTCCCCGTGGGCCCCTGGAGAGCTCTGGGGACACACGTTTCCCTTCTTGGCCGTCTCTTGCCTGCCTCCCCATTGCTTCTTCATGCATTTGCATAGTTACCCTTTGTATTTGTTATTTCCAAGCCCTGGCAAGCCCAGGTCAGCAGGGGAACTCAGTATCCACTGACTAGCCTGTTACGTGTACACTAAATCTATTCCAGCCAAATCTGGGAGCATCTTACTCAGTTCCCCCATCCATTGGCCTTGCAGTGGAGCTAAAAGAAACCCTGAATTTGAGCTGGGCATGGAGTTGCACACCTGTAATCCCATCAGCCTGGGAAGCCAAGGCAAGAGGATTGCAAGCTCAAGCCCAGCCTGGGCCACTTGGGGAAACACTGTCTGAAAATAAAAAAGAGGGGTGGAGGGCTTCAGATATAGCTTAGTGGGGTATCCCTGGGTTGAATCCCTAGCATAGCAAAGGGAAAAAAGGAAGGGAGGAAGGAAGGAAGGAAGGAACAAAGGAAAGAAGGAAAGAGAAAGAAAGAAAGAACAAAAGAAAAGAATGAAAGAAAGAAAGAAAAGAAAAGAAATCTGAACTTAATTCAGGTGGGAAACATCCCACAGTGAAGGGCAGTGCAGTGTGTTGGCCCAGACGCCAGACGCCAGACTTAGGGCGAGGGTGGACAAGAGCCCGAGGGGTGAATGCAGAGGTATCTGCAGCAGCATCTATGTCACTGAGAACTTGTAAGAAACACAGTCTGGGGCCTGAAAGACCCAAATCTTCATCCTAACAGATCCCCAGGGGAGTGGGGTGCTCTTTGGGAAGTCCTGGTCTAAGGCTTAGTTTAAGCCTTCACAAGAGACTGTTGTCCTGGCTGCACTATTCAGAGTGCTGGGGGCAGAGTGCTGGGTGCTTCCTCAGCTCAGAGGTGGTTGTCCTTAGCTGGCTGAATGCTCTGTGAAGGCAGAGGCTTGGTTCTTGTCTCTGTTATTAAGTTCCCAGGACTTAGCTCATTGTCTAGCAGGGCAGGTGTCCAGGGGACTTCAGCTGTGAGATGATGAATGAGCGGCTGCACACATGCCATCTGCTTGCCTAGTGGCGCTGGAGGCGGAGGTCTCAAAGACCGTGCTCCCTCTTACCACAGAGGCTTGCTTTACCTGGGTTGTTTTTGTCACCTAGGGGAGTTGTGTTAGAACAACACAATTGGCACACAGAAGAGGCGTCTTGTGTAACGTGAGGCATCTAGAATCAGCCTCATTCCTGCCTTTTTGTGCTTAAAAAATGTTCATTTGGAGTTTTAACATTGACTGGGCATGGTGGCATGGTGCTTATAGTCCCGGCTGCTTGAAGGCTGAGGCAGGAGGATCATTTGAGCCAGAAAGTTTGAGATCCATCTTGAAAAAGAAACAAAGTTTTGACATTAAAGTATAAAATAGGGCATGTATGTTGTTCAGAATGAAGTCTTGAGGCTCAGAGCCACATAGCAGAAAGTGCTGGGCCAGGAATTCCCAAGGCCTGGCTCTGATCTCTGGCAGAGGTTGGCTGTACACAGACAAAGGGCAAGTCACTGGCCCTTTAACATCCCCGATTCTGTGAAGCAAGGCAGCACTATTTGCCCTGCCTGTTGCATGGAACATGTTTACAAGTTCTGTGTTAGTCAAAGCCTTGAATTAATAATTTACAGCACCTATGAGCACAGTTCACACATAAGCTTAAATTGCCCATCGACATTAATATTGAACATGTATTGAATGTTTACAGGCTGTATAAGTAATATCTATTAATTGTAATAAATAGACATGTATGATGAACACCCTTAATCCCACTCACCACCACTATTAAATTTTTACTAAATAACTACTATGAAAATTTCATTTGCTTTTCACATTTTGGAAAAAGTTTGTATTATATGTGTATTTTTCTTGTAAACTGTTCATAGTACATGATAAAGTTTTGCCAACACAGTGAATTATGTTGATGAATTTTATCTGCTATATGTTGGGTTGTGACAAAAGTTTTCAAAGGTGCTGAAAGCACTTTCTGGACAAACCTTCCACTTGCAGAGAAGTGAGGGAGATAAGGGCAGGGGCCGTCCCTTTTGTCCACATAGAAGAAGCAGCAGCGCAGGGAAAACACAACTCCTCTATGTCTGCATGGTCTTCCTTGGCACACTTCATCCTGTGTTTTGTTTTTATACTTTTATGGTTAGTATGATGGTTAGTTTGAGGGCAACAGTGCTCACCTGTTTGTGTTTTTTCGTTGACTCTGCCATGTGCTTCTCTGATTTCTGCAGTTGGACTCCAAGGTATAGAATGCTCTGGAAAGTAGCTGCACTGCTCAGCCTGGTCCTGGGCTCCAGCGCTCTGCCCACCAGTGTAGATGATGACCGCGAGGATGGCGGCAAGCACTGGGTGGTGATCGTTGCAGGCTCCAACGGCTGGTACAATTACAGGCACCAGGTAAGGAAATGACTCTTTTTCCTTTATGACACTGGCATCTGTAGACAGCACTGGATATTGTCAGTAGAAAAGACCTTTTGAGAAGGTCTTTCTACATACCTGTTAGGCTGACAAGGATATGAAGAAATTGGACCCCCTCATAGGTTATGAGGGGGCCTATCAAACCATATAGCCATTTTGAGAAACACTTTGGCAGCTCCTCTGAAATTCCTATTGGGTCACTGTAGTTTAAAGAGGGTTCCTCAGCTTGGGCACTCTCAACTCTTGGGCCAGGTGACTGTTGCTGGGGCTGTTGAGCATTGAGGGATGTTTGCAGCATCCTTGGTCTCTGCACCTTACTTAGGTAGGCAGTGACATCGCATGGGCATCTGTAACAACCCAAGATGCTTCCAGATGTTGCTGAGTGATGTGGGGACAAGCATCACACAAGCTGTACCACTGGTCTGACATCTTCATTTTATAGATAAGGAGACTGAGGCCTAGAGAGGGCAGGTCACCTGTCCAAGGCTATAGAGGGAGCAGAGGCAGGTAGGACTGAAGGCCTGGGCTCTGGCGTGTGCATCCTGGTCCCCTCTGCCCTCCACAACTTGGCTGATCTACTGTCCTCATCCCTGTGCCCCCATTTGCCTGTTTGAGGACCTGTCGGACCTGCCCCAAAGGGGCAGCAATTCCTCTCCTAGGAATAAACCAACGAGAAGTGGAAACACATCCACACAGATGCTTCACGACTGCTCATATCAACCGTACTCGTGACGGCGAAGAGGAAGAAATGTCACCTGTAGCAGGGCTGTGTGCAGTAGCTCTGATTCTCAGTCCCTCTTTATGGATGATTGGATGGGGGGTGGGTCCTGGGGAATTTTCAACTTGCTACATTTTAAAAACTAAAAGCATGGACTGAATTAATATCTTATATAAACAAGTATGTCCAAGCCGTTATCATTTCAAGTGTAATCACTACAAAGACTGATAATCAGATAACTTGCGTTCTTTTTGGTGCTAAGTCACTGGAATCCAGTTTGTGATGCACTGGAGTTGTATCTCAGGTCAGACTAGCCACATTCCCAGTGCCATGGCCAGAGGCCCCATGTTGGATGGCTCACGGACAGAGCCTGTATCCCTGTGCCTATTGGTGCTGTCTGTTACCTTAGAACTGGGGCCAGGTACATTTTCCCACAGGGTGTTCTGTTTCATATCTGTTACGTACAGAGGGAGTTGATTTAGCTGAAGTTATGACTCATTCCTTGGGTGGTTTCTGTGTGTTAGCCAAACAGGAAATTTATCCTGATTAAAAAGTTGTTATCGTGGCACAATGATCCCTCTCCTTTTAGTACTTAACTACCACTGGAAGAGGAGCCCCCAGAGCCTCTGGCTGTTGGGCTCAGTCTTGGCCTCCCTCCCTAACCATGAGGTAGATAGTTAAAAGTCTAGTGAACATGCTGGTTCATTGGCTACTATGGTTTTTATTCAACCTACTGTAAAATAATAAATTGCTTCAATGTTATTAAGTACGGCTTAATTCAATTACCCTTGGTTCTCAGAAAGAAACCTCTTTTTTAATGGTGCTTATTGAGTGAGAAAAAAGAGACTTGGGGCAAAAAATAGCAGCCACAGACCAAACTCTTTGCTCCTTAATAGGAGAGAATGGTGGCATTGAGACTGTGGATATGAACTATGTGCTGTGTCGTCCTGACCGCAGCCTGGGTCTCTGCTGGCCCATGCCTGTTCCCAGCCAGCTGCCAGCATGTGCTTGCCTGGCCTTGGAGATTATACCCGAAGAGTGTTTGAGAGACCTTCCCCTGTAGGACCTGACATGTTGGTGGAGGTTTCCATCTTCCTTGGATTAATATGACACCCACTCTCAGTGGTCTCTGTTGTTTGGGGAAGGTTAACATGCTGGACACCCTGGTGGTTGTTGCCAAGCATTTTTCTCTGCTCTGTGGTGGTTATTTTAGACTTGTTTTGTCTTGACCCAGTTAGATTTTTGTTTTCCACTTTGGACAGATAGCAGAGGGGGCTGGGTTCCGGTGTGCTGGTAGGACATTCTGCCTCCAGGTACTGAGGGCAGGGTCCACGGTCAGCAGACTGCTATATACTGATGGCCTGGGGCTGGGGTGGGGCACAGGCAGAACTGGAGACGGTCTAGGGCCCGGCTAGGACAGGCCAGGGCCAGGAAGTAAGCACCGTCGCTTGGGAGGTGAGGTGTGATCCCAGAATGTACCCAGAGGAGCTGAGCAGCCGGAAGTGACCCAGGAGCAGAACTACGGAAGTGTCTTCCCTTGGTCCTCGCATGCCAGGCCCGAGGTGCTGATGATGCTGGGAGCCCATGCCAACCTCCTGCTGCCTCTGACTGAGCATGTACCTTGTGTTATCTCAATCCTCAGCCATTGCAAGGGGACAGATGGGTCCTGGTGTGGATGACACTGATGTGCAGAGTAGCTCGGCTACAGTTACCCAGCTAGTAAGGGGTGGAGCTGGGATTTGAACCCAGACACTGTGGCACCACAGTTCATGCTTTAAAAATAGTTCTTTTTGTCTTTTATTAAAAAAAACCAACACATTCAAGTTTTTTAATGGAAAAATTAGAAAAAATAAGCGAGCAAAAGAAAAGTGGTTATTTCTACTGCTCAGATCAGCAGTTGCTGATGTCACATAGTAGAATGGCAGCGCAGTGGATTCTTGGGTGTGAAGACAGCCTTGACACACTAGGCATTTACTTGAACACTTTTCACCTGGAGGCCCTGGCTTTGCAAGGGGAGCGTGGGGTGTGGGTGGGGACAGGAGCTGTGGGGACCGGTTGGTGGCCCGCAGCCCCAGGGGGCAGGTGTGCATGTACTCAAACCCAAGGTAGACAGAGGCGGGTTCCTCCGTGGTTCCCACAGGCCAGGTCTACATGCAGGGGAAGGGTTGGAGCACTGACGCTTCATGGAGAAGAGGCTTGAGGGTGGCGTGAGGATAGCAGAAGCAGCCAAAGGGTGGAGCATGGGCTGGGAGCAGCAAAGTCACAGCGAAGAAGTGGCCAACACGATAGGGTGCTTTCAAGTGCCCACGACTACAGAAGTCCGCAGTGGCTTGAAGACCAAGGAGTGTGGAGACTTCCGCGTGGGTCAGTTAAGCAGTTAATAAGCCCCATTATCTGAAACTGAGGCCCTTCCCGCTTTTCCACCCCCGCCGCCCCCCCCCCCCGCCGCAATTTTCTATTGATGATGGGTCCTCAGATAAGCCCTCCTCCTGGTCCTAACATTGCAACAGCAGCTCAGGTGTCACATCCTAACAAACAAAACCCAAAGGAGGCCGGCAGTGCATCTTAATGCCTTGCTGTCGATTGGATTATAAATCTTTTTCTAGGACTTTACCCCGAGTCTGCCAGGCCAGAATTGCATCACATGTTGCCACTGTTGAAATCAGCTCTGACTCAAGGAAGCTCTGACTCTGATAGAAAGGAAGAAGGTGACCAGAGGGCATGCAAGGACAGTGAGGGCTCCAGTTCCAGGAACTGTGCCTGACGTTGGGGGAGAGACACTGGAAAGTCTGAGGTGCGGGCATAGTGAGGTGTGCCAGGGCCCATGGACCACCTCACACCTTTCCTTGACAGAACCAGTCACGGAGAACTGAATAGAGAAGTCTTACTGGCCCCTGTCTCACACTGTGCAGGTCCCTGCCTGGTCCCCACCCCCATATCAGAGCCTCCCCACTGCTGTCTGCTTTTGAAGAGCCAAGTAGTAAATATTTGAGGCTTTGTGGGCTGAGGTCAGTTGGAAGCCGGCGGACTGTGATGAGGGAGTGGACAGACGAGCTGACTGTGTGGTCCTCCAACAGGCTGTACTGTGCTGTTAGAGAGGACACGGTGTGAAGGCCTGAGATGGGTGCTGAGCCCAGCCAGGGTGGGCGAGGGGCCGTTAGGAGGCAGCACAGGTCTGGAAAGAAGCGGCTTTGACTCACACAGACCTTAAGCGTACTGCTGTTCTCTGCCTACCTGCTGTGTTGTAGGGGACACCTCAGTTCTTGCTCTGGGGTGGGTCTGGGCTCAGCCAGAACCCTGCAAAGGCCCAGTCCCAGGCATGGCCTCAGCTTGCCCAGGACATGGGTGAGTTGAGAGAGGAGTGGTGTAGACCTGGGTGGGGAGGGGCCCCTCCCCGTGACTGGAATGGGCCTGCTGCACGTGGCCCGTGCCCCAGCAGTTGCCTTGTCCAATGTTTAGCTGGCCACCTGGGCCAGGGACAGGGAGGGCAGCAGCCTGCATCAGGAGTCATGGGATGCCTTAGGCAGAACTCCTAACACCAGCTCTGAAAGCTGCTGAGTCAAGGCAATCTCTGCCCTGCATTCCAGCCTTGCTCAATACCCCACTGCCATCGCCTCACGTGCCTTCCTGCTTTTTTAATACAGAATGCTTCATGGATTTGCATGTCACCCTTGCACAGGGCTCATGGTCATCTCTGCTGGGTGGCTCCGGTTTTAGTGCACTCAGCAGTGGAGGCTCTCTGCTTACAGGGAAAAACGCACATAGGTCAGATGCGTCCACAGGAAGTGCCTCAGATGGCCTTTTGTCACACTTCCAAGTGCGAGCAAGCTTCACTTCCACAGAGAAGCCCTACTCCAGCCCTCCTCCCTCGAGTGAACAGGGCTGCTGAGTACCCCCAAGGGCCCTGGGGAGAGCAGCAGGCTGACTTGGAGACCCCAGTAAGTAAGGAAGGGGCACAGGCGAGTAGATGGATTTGCATCTTGCTGCCCGCTTTAAAATGAGGGTAAAAGCGCCTGCCTGTCGAGGTGTTGCTGAGGGCTCCGAGAAGTGCATGGACCGTGTGGAGGGCACCAGCCACGGTGCCTGGCTTGCTCCTCATTTTCTTCATGGTGTCTTTGACGCACTAAAGCATGTATAAGGTCTGATCCTTATTACCTTAAAGAGAAAGAAGCAAGGAAGGAAAAGTAAAAATCGATTGCCTAGTTCCATGGGAGCCCTTCTAGTTTACACAACAAACTCACCTGAAGACACGCACCTCAGACCATATCCTTGTCATTAAACAATGCCTGACTCTAGAAAATACTTAGTGACTACTTAAAAGCATCTTTTAGACTTTCAGCTCCTCATTCTCTCCCTGGGCCTCTGCAACTGTAATTTCTGTGTTGCCCCTTCCCAAAGCCCTGTCAAGGTGTGGAGGCAGAATGTGAGCTGCGTCGTTGTCTCCCCGCCCCTCCGTAAACTGCCCTTTCCATCTGTAAGGGGGTGGTGACCTTCCTCCCCAGGCTGTCGTGAGAGGAAAGGAGATGGGTGCGGGGAGGAAAGCTGAGAATGCATTTGCTTTCCTGGTGAGTCACTCATGCTCCCCGTCCAGCTCTGGCCTGCTGGGCCCTGGATCTGCCCATTCCGCATTCAGCCCCTGCACACTGAGTGCCGTGACCCAAGGGCAGTGGCTGCGCGTCTCCAGGAGAAGCCAGCTCAGTGCTGGCTGAGCTGGAGGTGCTGATCGCCGTCAGGCATGCGAGCTTGGAGGCTGAGTCTACCCCGGGCAGGTGGCGGCTCGTCCTCCCTTGATGCTCTCGCCGATCTTGTTCTAGGAAAGACGGAATGGGTGGCAGAGACAGAATAGGCGGCAGAGACGGAATGGGCGGCAGAGACGGAATGGGCGGCAGAGAAACTTACAGGCAGCATTTCCCCTTCTGTCCTCCAATGATGTCCATGTCATGAAGAGCAGTGCAGGTCATCTGAAATAAAGAAATAGCATGCCTTACCCTCGAGTATGCAGGGAATCGTATAATGGAAGTTGTCTACAGCCCCTAATATTCTCTTCCTTTTTTTTTAACTGGAGGTTAAAAAATTTCTTATTCCAGTTCCTGAGTTGAACTTCTTTTGAGGGATGCAGGGTCTTTCTTTGCAGTCCAGGCTGGGCCGGAATTTGCCATATAGCACAGAGTGGCCTCAAACTGCAGCTCTCCTCCCTCGGCCCCCTGACCGCTGGGACTGCAGATGTGTGCCCGCATCCCTGAGCGGAGGTAAACTTTTGAGTTTTCATTCTGTTTTCTGAACAGTGACTGTAGCAGATCTAAAATTACTTGGACCAGAATAGAGTCCTGTGTGATGTGAAATTAGCTGCTAAGCTTTTTCTCTTTAATGATCTCTTACTGGTTATAGATAATTACTTTCATTGTGAGACAAGGCCTTGCTCCATAGCCAGGTTGGATTCCTGCTTCAGTCTCTCAAGTGCTGGCTTGACAGGTTTGCCCTCATGTCCAGCACCTGCTGACCTTTTGCTTATTTATTTGTTGAAACAGGGTCTCACTATGTAGTCCAGGCTGGCTTTGAACTCACTGTGTGGCCCAGGCTGGCCTCCAACTCACAACAATGCTCTTGCCTCAGCTTCCTGAGTGCTGGGATTCCAGAAGTGTGCCACTGCGCCCAGCAGCTGCTAACCTTTCAACCTCCTGGCTCATCTTCATTCTTAATTGCTCTATTTTTGAGACCTACGTCCAGAACTCCCACATGGGCCTCCTCCGGGCAGTGGTGGCGCCTAAACCTCACTAAATCCTTCCTTCCAGGCTGACGCGTGCCACGCCTACCAGATCATTCACAGAAATGGGATCCCTGATGAGCAGATTGTTGTGATGATGTATGACGACATTGCCAACTCCGAGGAGTAAGTAGGGAGTACCTTGAACTTGGTGGCGAAGCACAACGTTAAAGATTGAAAAGTGGCACCCAGAGCAGTGGCCTGGCATAGAATACACACAACCTGTCAGATGAGAGGCATCGGGAATGCCCCAGATTAAGCATTGAGGGCACAGCTCAGGGCACCCTGACAGGCTCCCTGCTGTGGTCCCCAAGGATGCTGCCCTTCAGCCCTTTACTGAGATCCCATCCTGTGCTCTCTTGAGGGATCCATGCCGAGTCTGCAGCCCTATGCCCTGGTGTCCGAGTCTTATTTTCTGTCCTTCCCTGACAAGGAGTTTTGCCCTGAGATCTCTTGGTGAGAGCTCGCCCCGGATGCTGTGTGGTGTTGGGCTCACTTCTGCTTTCGCTCCTGTTGTGCATTTCCAGAGCTCTGCCCTTCCCCAACCCTGCCGAGGGCTCGTAGGGTGTGGGGCCCAGAGATAGCCATGCTGCTAAGGCCACTGGCACATCAGTGACCGCACAGGGAGATGATAATAAATGTCTTCACAAAGGTGGTGGTTTACTGTTTTTTCACAGGATGGGGACATATTCTGAAGAAAGATTTCATAGACATGTCACATTTTGTATTTCAACTGGGTCCTTTAATTTTCAGAAACCCCACTCCGGGTGTTGTGATCAACAGGCCTGGCGGCTCGGATGTGTATGAGGGGGTCCTGAAGGATTACACCGGAGATGTGAGTGCACTTGGGGGTTGGAGCCGGCAAGCTGTGTTTTCATTTCAGTGAAGGTTTTTCTTTCTTTCTTATATTTTTAGAATCAGAGCCTTGACAGACTGATTTCTAGTCAGTGTTTGGAGTTTATCTTAGGATTAGTGCTTCTGAGGTAAATGAGGAGAGTTTTTTTGTTTCCTGGTGCTGGGATCGAATCCAGAATCTCACATATTCTAGGCAACCATGCTACCACTGAGCTCTCTCCCTAGCCCTATTTTTTTGAGAGAAGGTCCCGCTATGTTGCCCAGCCTGGCCTCAAACCCTAGGGTTCAAGTGATCCTCCTACCTCAACTTCCTGAGCAGTTGGAACTGCAAGTGTGTCCCATCAGGCACTGCTCACTGATGAGAATTTTGAAAGAGAATAGAAAAGGGAAATAGGAGAGTGTTTTGAATAAATTGCAGTTCAGTGATATTTACTTGCTAATCTTTGCATGTTTTATGCCTGATATTTCCTTCAATAGTAACCAGATTTTCTTGTTCTTAATCTG
Source organism: Dinomys branickii (assembly GCA_004027595.1). Lineage (NCBI taxonomy): Eukaryota > Metazoa > Chordata > Mammalia > Rodentia > Dinomyidae > Dinomys > Dinomys branickii. Next base: position 67,791 of record PVLD010002984.1, read on the forward strand.
ATTATATAGATTATCTGTGATTAGCTTTCTCAGCCCCAGGAACAGGGCATAGTATTTCAAGATTTTCCTAAAGATGGATTTTGTTGATTATCATTATTATTCTTTGTTTTGTTTTGTTTTTTAAGACAGCGTCTCACTATGTAGTTCAGGCTGGCCTTAAACTCACTGTGTAGCTCAGACTGGCCTTGAACTCAGAGCAAACCTCCTGCCTCAGCCTCCGAGTGCTGGGATTACAAGTATGTGCCAGAATGCCTGGCATAACTGTCATTCTATATTGCCTACAAAAATGTTTATATTTCTCCAAATGGTTGATACTATATAAAGTGACACATATTTAATGATACCATGAGTTTAGTCTCACGGTTTTCATAATCCGTTTAATGTAGTCCTGATCTATTTGTTGCAGTAAAGAAACATTTGTTTGAAGTTTAGCATTTCTTTCAGCTTTTCTTAGGGGCTGGGGATATAGCTCAGTGGAATAAGCACCTGCCTAGCAAGCGCAGGGTCCTGAGTTCGATCCCCAGTACCGCCAAAGAAAAAAAAAACAAAAAAAAATAAGTCCTGCTCTTTCAGCTTTTCTTTTTTTTTTGGAGACAGGGTCTGTTGGTGATCTGGTGATCCTCCTGCCTCAGCCTCCCTAGTGCTGGGATTATAGTATGTGTCATCAGATCTGGCCCAATTTTTTGTTTTAAATTCAAATATAATCAAATGTAACATAGCACGTGTAATACAGTTGGTCCTACTTTAATGAGGTTGTTACTGTGTAGTTAATATGAGGAAAGATTTGGACTCTGGGGAATAGGATTTTTTGTCCTTTTTTTTTTTTTTTTTTTCTGAGACAAGGTCTCACTATGCAGTTCAGGCTGACCTTGAACTCACTTTGTAGCCAGGCAGGCTTTGCACTTGCAAGGATCCTCCTGACTTAGCCTCCCAGGTGCCACCATACCTGGCTGGGAATAAGATTTTTGATCATATTTTTTTCCTTTTTTTTGGTGTGTGTTGCTTTTAATGATCAGGTATCAATTTTATAAAGTTCTCTGTAAGAGCAGTGAATGCTCTTGGGCCGCAGCCTATTAGGCAGCAAGCTGGATTCTTGTCTCTGCCTCCCTCTGTGGCTCTGGAGTGCTCCCTCCCGCTTCTGTTTTCCCCGACTATTGAACTTTGCCATTCTCCTCCACATCTGTACTGATCAGGAGGAGTGGCAGGCTCTCCTGCCAAGATGGCACTTGCACAAGTGGTGTGCACAGGCCCCAAAAATGCTGCCCTCGCTGTGTTCTCCAATGTGTGTGACATGTGGCCTGGGCCTGCTACAGGCTCTGGGAACTTCCCTGGTGGGACTGATGGTGGCCTCTGATTCTGCCTTGATTCCATGCAGGATGTGACCCCAGAAAACTTCCTTGCGGTGCTGAGAGGCGACGCAGAAGCAGTGAAGGGAAAAGGGTCTGGAAAAGTCCTGATGAGGTAATGTTAGGGGTGGGAAGCTGGCAGAGGATTTAAACTTGTTCCTTCTTCTTGTTCATCTGTAAGAAGTCCCAGACAGGGGCTTTGCCCTGCTCACCCAGGACGGCTGCACCGGGGTGATGTTTCCATGGCTTCTCTTGACAGCCCATTTCTGTGCTGAATTAACGCCGTCAGCTAGGGTCCTTCACTTTTTTTCTTCTTTTTGGGCACAGTACTTGGGGTTGCACCCAGAGATTTTGCACAGAACTACATCTCCAGCCCTTTTGCTACTTTTTATTTTGAGGCAGGTTCTTGTTATGTTGTGCAGAATGGGTTTGAACTTGTGATTCTCCTACTTTGGCCTTCCTCAGTTACCTGCCAGGGTGACAGGCGTGTGCCACCACACCTGCTTTCCCTTGCTATACTTCATAAATGTTTCCTGTGACTTAAGCCACTGTTCTGTGTTGCCTGTGGAGCACTGGTCTGCCCATGATTGAGGAAGCTCGCTGAGACGCCCTGCAGGGGTCACACTGCAGGCTTCTACCTGTGCTCTGGTGGCCAGTTGGTCCCATGGGGAGGACTAACATTTGCACTGAGGAAAGCCAACCCAGGGCCTGCCTCTCTGGTTGTGTGCCAGAGATTCTCACCGCTTCCTTTTTCCTTAGGTAGCATTTTCACAAGAAGCAAAAGCATTAAGTAGCGTTTTCTCATAGGCGGAAAGGGAAGGAGGCCTGGGCATGATCTGATCTTCTGTGAGTTAGAGTGGAAAGGGACATCCGGGCACATGACCCGAGCATGGTCCCAGTGAGTCCCTCACCCTACTGTCCAGATCCTACAAGGGTCTGCCTCTCTGGTTGTGTGCCAGAGATTCTCACCGCTTCCTTTTTCCTTAGGTAGCGTTTTCACAAGAAGCCAAAAGCATTAAGTAGCATTTTCTTATAGGCAGAAAGGGAAGGAGGCCTGAGCATGAGCTGAACTTCTGTGGGTTAGAGTGGAAAGGGACATCCGGGCCCATAACCCGAGCACACTCCCAGTGAGTCCCTCACCCTACTGTCCAGATCCTACAAGACTGGTGACAGGCTGCTGGTCAACAGTCTCACCTCCTCTTCAGTCTTTGTACGAATCTGGGGCTCTAGACCCAGGCTCGTGGTGCAGAATAGCACTTGGAGACAGAGAGAGGAGGCCACACCTGGGGCCCCGTGTTCCTCTTCGACCCCAGTTGGGCAACCATAATGCTCAAACTTCTTCTTAACTTTTGATGAGGGCAGCTTTTCAGAGAAATGGAAATAGAAATAGGAAGCTGTCCCCCCTCGGTTCTCATCCCCTCTTCTCTCTTGGCAGCGGCCCCCAAGATCATGTGTTCGTTTATTTCACCGACCACGGAGCACCTGGGTTACTGGCTTTTCCTAATGATGATGTGAGTTTTCCTTTGAACCGTGTGCGGGTGCATAGGCGCCTGCATGCTGGGAATTGAACCAGCCAGGGCTTTCCACATGCTAGGCTGGTGCTCTACTGCTGAGCTATACCTCTGGCCTTTTTCTTACCATTTTAAAGACAAACTTGGAAAATAAGAAACTAAGCCCATATGCTGAGATTAATCCTGTGGTGTGTGTTTTCTAATGTCCCAAAATAGGTCTGCACATATGGCAGTTGTGGTGGGGGGTGGAGATAACAGCTCAAAGTCTTATCAAGAACATCTCTTCCAGCTGGTGCCCCCTGCATGTCACAGCAGCAGGAGGTGTCTTGAGCTAGGGTGTATTGCACTAGACGCAACAGAGTTACGGCTGGAGAAGCACATTTTCTTCCCTTTGTAATATGTGAACAAGACTCTTGAGCTGACATTCTGGGGATTACTGTTCACCGTGGTTACTTGTAAGGATTGCTGAGAGTTTACAGAGTGTCTGTTGATGGCCTGTCCGGCCTGTTCGTCTGTGTGTGTTGTTCTGAGTGTTGACGTTCTTTCTTTGCAGCTCCATGTCAAGGACCTGAACAAGACCATCCGTTATATGTACGAGCACCAAATGTACCAGAAGGTAATGGCAGCCGGGGCCGCCCTGGGGGAGGATTGCGGCAGCAGAGAGAGCGAGCCCCAGCCGTACCCTGGCTGCCTTGGTTTTCTGAAAATGATTCCTTCCGAGTAGCACTGACCCACGGTGTCCTGTGATTGTGATTGTTGTGTGTGATTCTAGGGCCTCAGCTACTGGATCAGAATCACGGAGCTTGTTCGCCAGTGTGGCCTCACCCCTGGGGTGGACCTGCAGTCTCGGGGCGGGGCTGCCGCAGACAGGGCTGGGGACTGCGCTGGAAATGGCTGTTCCTAAGACTGTCCCCAGTTTTGGGCAGTTGGGGAGGAACACAATACCATCCATACAGTTTTATTTCTGGTTTGGTGCTCTCGTCCCTGTAGCACCCTTTTTGGGAACTGTGGAGGGTAGCGTGCCCAAAATGATAACGCAGGAAGATGGCCCCTGGAACCCCTCCCTGTACGGGGTGGTGAAGCTGTTTCCCTTAGCACCAGAGGGCTTCATGTTCCCTGCATTGTGTCAACTAGATCATTTTACCCTGCGAGTGATGAATGCTCTGGACTCCTTGTCCAGTGGCTTCCATAGCCCTTGGTAACAGCCTCTTTAGTCTCCCTGAAGCCCCAAAGTGAAGGGCTCCAGCAGGGATGGCAGGAGCGTCGGGGTCCCCAGCATTGGCAGGGCTGGGTGGATCTCACCCCTCTCGTCTGCCTGGCAGATGGTGTTCTACATTGAAGCCTGTGAGTCCGGCTCCATGATGAACCACCTGCCCCACAACATCAACGGTAGGTATGGGATCAGGGGTGATCAGTTGGCTTCAGACACTGCTGATGGGAAGCAAGTGTTCCACATAGCAGGGCCTTCCTGGGCAGTGTGTGGACATGGCTCTGTTGTAGCTCTGGCTTCCTTTGCTCCTCCAGGATTAGTGCTCAGGGAAGGAAGACCCTAGAGTAAGCTTCTCTGTGCATTTCTGGGTTCTAGCAAAGTATTTACATCCATAGCCATATGGACTATGGAATAGCATGGTCCTTTTCATGTGCTGGGCACCGACTATCTGGTCTCCGGCAGGCAACTTCATTTGACCTCAGTTGTCCCCATCTGTGAAATGGGGGTAAAGAAATAAAAGTAGTGCCAAGAGCTGGGCGGTTACATTTTATATGACAATGTGTCCCACAAAATTCAGAACCCATGGTTCCTGGCCCTGACAGGGTAGACAGTAAATGGCAGCTAGTCTAAAGCTTTAGTCCCACTCAGCATTTTAAAAACTAGATGAAATTTATTATTATTTTGGTTTTTTGGTGGTACTGGGGATGGGACCCTGGACCCAGGGTCTCGCCTATGCTAGGCAAGTGCATTACCTCTGAATTACATCCCAGCCCACCTCTGAATGTTTATGTAATGTTAACTCTTCTGTCTGTCTCTCTCTCTGGAAACAAAATTAGGCCTATATTTGAGCTTCTGAGCCTTTAAAAGTTGTCAGCATTCTCCCAAAATAATAGGATATTTAAGCAGGAACATTCGCTGCCTTTTTTTTTTTTTTCAGTGCTGGAGGTGAACCCAGGTGCTCATGCATGCTCTCTAGCACTGAGTTATGTCCCTATTCCATTTTTTTTAAAAAAAGCATTTTCATTTACTTATTGCTGTAAAAAGACTGTCGCTGGCTTCTTGTCTTTTCTTCCACATCTGATTTCAGCTGTGCTTTTGTGCTGGTGTACAGGGCTGGTTACAGTTGCACCCACCCGTCCCCCCTCCCTGCCCTGTGCTGTATAGGTGGCAGGCAGGCTGCAAGCTCACCGGGGGAGAAGCAGGGACCCCAGCTTCTGGTCTAGTCCCCAGCAGGGCACAGAGTGTAACTCAGAGATCCCTTCGATTCCTCGTAGTTTATGCAACTACTGCCTCCAACCCCAGCGAGTCGTCGTACGCCTGCTACTATGATGAGAAGAGGTCCACGTATCTGGGTGACTGGTACAGCGTCAACTGGATGGAAGACTCAGACATGGTGAGCTCTTGGGGGCCCCTCCAGCCACCCGCAGGTTAGCGGTCAGGCTCCGGTCCCTGTAGGCCCTCACACCTTCCCTTCTGCAGGAGGATCTGGGCAAGGAGACGCTCCACAAGCAGTACCAGCTGGTGAAGTCCCACACCAACACCAGCCACGTCATGCAGTACGGGAACAAGGTGAGCGGCCTCCGTGCATCCCCTGTTCCGTGAGCTCCAGGCGGACTCACTGGAACCTTGGCTCTTGGTGATGTAACATGGGTCCAGGTGAGGAGTGTCTGAGCAGGGACAGCTCTGCCTTGCATGGTCACTCCATCCTGGGGACCCTCTCAGGCTTGGGACCAGCCCTCCCTAGGTTCAAACATACAGACTTTTGGCAAATGATAGGATCACTCTGAGCTGAGCCTGTGTCCTCACCTGTCAGGATGCTGGCCCACAGGGCCAGTAGGCGCACGAGAGAGGGTCGTGCCTGGAAACCCCATGCTTGTCCTGGGTCACAGGTTATGGAGGTGGAAGTGCCTCTTTTAGGCCTCCTGGCGTTGTGCTCTGCACCCCATGCCATGGACCTTCCTAGGTCCTGCTGTTGCGGCAAAAATCAGAAATCGGGTCAAACTCCTCAGGGAATCCAAAAACTCATTCACAACAAATGGAGTTTTAATTAATTTTAATTTAGGATCAATTTGGACCGGTCATTGCCCCCCATTTCCGACCAGAGAATGTGGCACTTAACTGCCTTTGTTCTCACCTTATATACATTTTTGGTTTCCATGGTAATAGATTGGAATGTCTAGGCCTGGCCATAGTTGTTTACCTTGCACCGTGTGACCAGGTCAGGCTCTGGCCGTAATGATATATATACTTTAACAGTTCAGGCAAGGAGAAGAATTCCAGGACAAAGTCAGAACTGCAAAGTTAACTCTTTACAATCCCTCCAGGATGTTTCTCAAGACACATTTTGAGGCTTGTCTATCTTAAAATGTTGTGCTACAAGTCACTGCCCATTACACTGCCTCATTCTGAGTTACGGGTCATTGCTTTCCCTTTTGGATAAATTAGAGAGGTTTTACCTGCCTCCACCTATGTCTAGAGGAGATGGGGGTGGTCAGGTAGATGAGTCCATAAGGGCCGCCTGACTGTGGGTGGTATGGCCTTCGCAGTGCCCATGGGCAAGACCGTGGTGCATGCATGCATGCATGCGTGTGGAAGACTGGCCTGGCACACCTGGTTCTAAGTTCAATGGCAGCTACCACCAACTGAGGGCTCGATGCTGGGGCATGGCAGTGTGTTCGAGTGGGTGTGGGAAACAGCAGGGCAGGGAAGCACCATAGGGCAGGTACTTCCCTGGTCCTGTGGTTTCTGCATAGGGATTTTCTTTCTCCTGCAGCACCCTCAGCATTGGCATATTTGGTGTCAGCAGCTGTGACAGATCTTTTCTAAATTTTGTGTTTGTGTATATTTGTGTGTTTTTAGTTTTAGTTTTAGAACTGTTTTTAGAGGATTGTTGCTTGGCTGGGAGATGAAAATGCATGCAGCATTTGTCTCCGACTGGCCGGAGAGTCTGTGCTAAGCTGTGAGGCACACGGCGCCTGAAGCTGTGTCAGCCCGGCCGCCCTGTGCCCCAGCTCTGCCATTCTTCTAGGACCCAGACCTTAGCTCCAATCCGGATACAAGCTCAGCACCTCCTGCTGCAGGATCCATTCCACGCATCTGGTCCTCCCTGTTGGTCTAATATCCATTTCTGTCCAGGGTGAACAGGTCCCAAAAACGAGGTACCCGCAGATGAATAGAAAAGTAAGAAGAAAAAGAAATACAAGAGAGACAATGTTCTGGGATCAGGGGTTACAGTTCTCTTGTCTGCAGCCTCAAATCACCTCTTCCGTGACCTTTTATTGAGATAAAACAAAAGAGGCAGCTGGGCTACTGGGTGGATATCAATTGTTTTAGCAAGAGCAATACAACTCAATTACCATAGGCCTGAGACCTGACTAGATAGCCGTCACAGCACCATTCCTTTTTACATAACACAGCAAAACATTTAGTGTCGGTGCCAGGGCGTACAAAGCTTTTGTTAGACTTCCTCCAGAACACAACAACCTAGGCTAGGTTATACCTAAGGTAATACATTGAAAGATTAACTAAAGAATGTCCTTCTCCACACCTCCCATCTGACCCTATGTTTCTGTCTCTCTTTCCAGTCGATCTCAGCCATGAAAGTGATCCAGTTTCAAGGAGTGAAGCACAAAGCCAGTGCCCCGATCTCTCTACCTCCGGTCACACACCTTGACCTCACTCCGAGCCCAGAGGTGCCCCTGGAGATCATGAAAAGGAAACTGATGAGCACCAACGACTGGAAGAAGTCCCAGACTCTCCTTAAACAGATCCAGCAACATCTGGATGTAAGTAGTGTTTGAAAGGACCCTTCGCAGGGCTGTGCCCAGCCATGGTGGCCAGTGTGCATGAGTACGGGCCCTGCCTGCTGCTGACTGGTACCCAGTGTTGCTCAGGGCCCACAGGCAGAAATGGTGCAGTCGAGGAAGCAGGGCTTCTGGAGCCTGGGAGAGCTCTTGGAGGGGGCCGGGGGGACGATGCCATGGTTCTGGGCCGCGTGCTGGTCAAGCTTACAGCAGAGCGTGTGTGCACCTGTGCAGTTCAGACCCAGAAGACACACGCCCCACTGGAGAAGGGCGAGCCAGAGACTTGGGTGGGAAGTGACGTGCAGCAGCATCCCCCTGAGGAGACTGTCTTTCATCTGGGAGGAAACAAAGCCCCTCGGTGCTCCCTGTCTAACCATCGATGGTTTCCTGAGCCGGCAGAGGTGCCTGGAAACATGCAGAGCCATTCATGGGACAGCAGTCTGCCCCAGGCTCAAGTTCCACAGCTTGTTTGGGGTTTTAGCTGTAAACATTTCCACTGTGCTAGGCGATCCTAGAAGGCAAGGTATCATAGCTGCCACAGAAGCCTTACACATACTTTTGCCTTCTTCAGAATGTTTGTTGGCATCTCTCTTAACCTCCCTGGGGGCGGTGGGCAGACAAGTCTTTAAGCGTGCGTCTAAGTGCTCTATGGGACCAGGAAGCTACACTGACTGCACTATATCTTGAAAAGGTGTTTCTCCGCAGGTTCGGCACATCATTGAGAAGTCTGTACGCAAGATTGCTTTCTTGCTGGCCGGGACTGAGGCTGTGACCGAGATGCTTCTGTCCGAGAGAGCCCCGCTCATGGAGCATGACTGCTACAAGGAGGCCGTGACGCACTTCCGCACACACTGCTTCAACTGGCACTCATCCACGGTGAGGGGAGCAATCCTGCACCCGAACCCTAAGGCTAACCTCATGGCACTCGCCACAAATCCCCTCTGGAGGTTCCATCCGCACTGTGGAAACAGTGGGCTCCTTTTGGGGGTCTTAGCAGGAACTGAGAGGAACATGGATGCACAAATTCATGACTAAATCTCACCCCAGAGCAGTGGGCGGGAGAGTTCCCCAGAGTCATGGATGACAACTCACATTAACACTGGCTGGCAGGGACGCTCACTTCTCCCCACACTGCTGCAGTCCCCCAGGCCCGCCCATCTCCCATCAGCCCCATGTGCGCTCTCCCAGCTGGTCCCCTATGAGCCCTCCCCACCATGTATGCTCGAAGTCAGTGGAGGAGGAGGGGGACGGAAGTTTCTGCAGAAGGCAGAGAGAGTTGACAGGTGTCTGAGGAGCCTGGTGCCCATTTCTATGGGAGGCTTGGATCCTGCTAGAGGAAGGTGGGTACCCCGTGGCCTGCAGACTAAACCCTGTCCAAACCCTCTTCTTCCTTCCCCCTTTGCCTGATTTTATAGTCTGGGACATGGCCGCACTCTGCTCAGGGCCCTCTTGTCTGGGGCTGCTTTCACACCATGGCAGGGTAGACGGCAGTAGACTGCTCTTCATCCCTGGTCTTGCTTTCCAGCAGGAATTATTTAAAATGAATATTCCCTGTGGGTGTTCCCAAGCTTCCTTGAAGTCCTCTTAAGATAAACATCACTGGTTATTTCAGCCCTATGCAGCTGTGTGGTCCAGCTCGTCCTTCACATACTGCCCACCTCCTTCCTCCATGTCCCTGTCCCAGAACGAGGTTTCCAGAATGAACACAGAGTTCTGGGGGAGGTTGGAAGTTCAGATTGAGAAACGAGATCAGGCTGTGTGCAGACCCTTGCGGGTGTTCATCTGCAAGTATCACCAGATTATTGGAAGGAAGAGGGGATCTGTGAGCCCCCAGCTGAAAGCTTTGTCCCTGTGACTGCAGAAGGAGAGCTGTCCCAGGTATAAGAGTTGACTGCAGGGTGAGCTGAGATGTATGAGTGTCCTTTGTTTTCTTCCAGTACGAGTATGCCCTGAGACACTTGTACGTCCTGGCCAACCTGTGTGAGAAGAAGTATCCGATTGACAGGTAAACAGCACTAACCTTTGAATGGTCGGTTCCTTTCTGGAAGTAAAAGAGAGCACGCTGCTGTCGTTTTTGCAAGTGAGATGCTCGACAGAATGCAGGACAGCTGTGTTCTCAGTGACACTGTTGGGCCGATCCGTCCCCAGTGACTGCTCCAGCTTGGATTGTGTTTATCTTGCTACTTACCAAGTTCTCCTTCCTGTCTCCAACAGGATAAAGTCATCTATGGACAAGGTGTGCCTTGGTTACTACTGAACAGCTGCCTTCTTAATGATTCTCCAGGTGTGACCCTGTCTCTTAAAATGTGCTACCCAGAGGCTGCGGAGATGGGGCCAATGGGAAGCCAGGCAGCTCAGGCCCACTGGGGAATGAGGTCAGGCTGCCTGGCCTCACCCCGGGCCTCTTTCACAAGAAGCTGGCCCTCCTTTCCTACCTGGTCTCCAGGATGCGTGTGAAGCTCTGAAACAAACCACAGTTGGGTGAACAGAGCTCTATTAAGAAAGGCCTGTTGGCTTGTTAAGAGCTTTTTTTGCCCATTAGTTTTCAAGAGCAAGAGGTCCACTGGGGCTTCCATAGCCAGTGAGGGAATCTTTGTTCTAAGAAATTTGAAGCTAAAACCTTTTTAAAGTTTTCAGATGATTTTATTGCAGAGGGCTGTAAGCTCTCAAATGGAAAATTATTTTTAAAAAATACTATAATTTTGATTGCTTTTGTATTGTATTCTGCAATAATGGACAAGTCTTAAGAAAATAAAGATTTGTAATTGGAATCAAGTACTCATTTCTGGTCCCTGACTTTGTCATTGATGCTCCTGGTCCCTCCTAGGGATGCCCATGTCTCCTGTTCTTCCCAGCCTCGTGCTTCTTCCTCCTCTCGGCATCTGAAGTTTTGTATTCTGGGCTCTTTAGCCCCCGGGCCCTCGCTCCTTGCTGCCTCTCTTTCCCTGGAACACCTTTCCCTGCACCTGCGCAGTCGCATTGCTGTTCTGACAGCTCTCTTCATCCCTTGAAGTTTCTCCATTCAAACTCCGCACAGGTCTGCCCCCTCATTCTGAAGTCCATGCATCTCTGACCACAAGGTCCAGCTGGGCTGACACCAGGTGCACATACTCAGTTTGTCTCTTCCCTAGCGCAGTGCATCCCACACTCCAGTGGGTTTGTTAAAGATGTGTGACAGTCACGCTACCAGTAGCCAATGCGATATTGTGCAGCAATAAAGAAGGAATGAAGAACATATACTTGCTACAGCATTAAGCGGACTGAAGGAAGCCACGTGGATTATGTGGTTCTATTTATATGAAGTTTCCAGAACGTGGAAATCTGCAAAGACAGGGTAGGTGATTGGGTCCAGGGACTAGGGACAGGGAACTAGGGAAGGAACTGCTGATGGGTGTCAGGTTTTATCAAAACACCCAAAACAAGACCACACATTTTGCTATTTGTGACTGAGAGAAATGGAAATTAACATAAAAGTACTATATGAAGTCACAACTGGATCAAGCTAACGACAGTCCATGTGAACTGTAGCAATTTTGCAGCCACCTCTTGGGGTGAGTTCCAGAGTGTGAGTATCCACTGACAATGTCCCAGGTGCTGATTTCCAAATGAATAATTTGTCTCTCCAGTGAGCTGTGTGTCACAGTAGAGGGTGATCTCTGTTCTTACGTGTTTTTCACTGGATTTAATGCATGTAAAATGTGTCAGTAGACTTAACCAAGAAAGCTCTTGGTCAACAACAGGCTATTGGAAGTTAGGTTTGGGGGGACTCAAAAAATTGTATACAGATTTTCAATAGATTGAAAGTCAGTGGCCCTAACTCCTGTGGTATTCAAGGGTCATCTGTCTGAAAAATTATGGAATTATTTTACTTTATAAATTTTTTCAGTTTTTTTTTTTTTTTTTTTTTTTTGAGACAGGATCTCCCTACATTGTCCAGGCTTATCTTGAACTCACTATGTAGTCCAGGAGAGCCTTGAACTCATGCCAATCTTCCTGTCTCAGCCTCCTGAGTGCTGGGAGTATAGGCATGTGCCACCACGCCTGGCTTATTTTTACTTTAAATGGAGAAATTACATAGCATATAAATTGTGTCTTAAGTTGTTTTTTTGTAAAAAAAACTCTGAGTGGCTCGTGTTAGTCACTTTTCTGTTGCTGGGATGAAATATCTGACATTCACAGCTTAAAGGAGGAAGGAGGTCTGTTTTGGCTCACGGTTTCAGTCCTGCCTGCTAGTAGTCCAGTCAGTGATGGGCTCAGCACCCAATGGATGCTGGTTCTTCACGATCCAATCACCTGTCTAGGCCCCATCGCTGAACACCTGCACTGGGGATCGAGCCCCAAATACATGAGTCTTTGGTGGGGGACAGCTCATCCTTAAAGCATAATAAGGCTGTGTAGACAGATAGTACAGGAAGAAAAAGTAGCATGAGCTACACCCAGACACTCTGATGAGCTGTCTCTATATACTTGTCTTCTTTACATGTGTGTGGCTCCTTTAATTCTTGGGGTGATGGACTGGCCATTAAGATGCTGGCAAATAACAGTATGTCTGATAAATTCAAGGGTGACATTTTTGTTTCTAGGGGGCCCGTTTTTCACCAGCACCAGCAGATTCTTTTCCTATGACTATGCAGGTGACTCTAGGAGAAAACTCTAGGATAAATACTGTCAGATTTTAGGGAAGTACTCCCTCTTTGTTGTCCCCGATGCTTAGCAGGGAGCAAGACTGGGGACTACTGATAGTCAAAGAAAAGCAAATACAGTGAAGTACACTTTTAACAGGGAGACTTTTAAGAAGGCTTAAGATACAGGTGGTAAGAAGTTTATCCCTTTGTCCCCTAAAACTGCTGACTACACCTAGGACCCTCCCCTCTTTTCTTATTCCCCCACTTCATAACAGAAGCATACTGGATGATTTAATATGTACAGAGACTGACTGTTAATGTTCTTGAGACCAAAAGCAGCTCCAACTCATTTCCCAGATGAATAACAACTTCGTCAGTCTCAGTGGTTTGGCATTTTCCCTCCCTGTATGGTTCACAGGGCCCAGTAGAAGTGGGCTTTCTGTCCCTTGAATTAAGCCATTTTCTATTAGATTTCTGTCTGTAAACAGAATTATTTTGCTACAACGAAATACACTGACTATCTTGTAAACAAAAGACCTTTATTTTTCACAACTCTGAAGGTTAAGAAGTCCAGAATCAAGGCATATATGTGGGATTCATAGATACTTATACTGGGATTGTAACTCAAAATTTTGTTGCTTAAATGACTCAGTTTGGGCCTCTGGGGACAGTTTCAGCTGGCTCATGTCCTTTTCACATACCTCCCCATCCCCACTGATACAGGTGATTTTTGGTTTGAGGACTTATCTTTGGTCACTACAATATGTCCTAGGCTTATCTTCTGTATTTCCCGACTCAGTCCTGGAGTCAGGATTGTTTCCTTTGGAAATTTATGTGAGAAACAAAGACCCGGGAATTAAATGTACTAGCTGCTTCTGGGGTGGGGTGGCTTTGAGGCCCTCCCAGCTGGCAGAACAGGAAATTATATGTGTGTTTTCTACCCCATGTATGTGGACACACCTATAGTTCCATGAACTGTGTGTATATTAAACTGTGTATACTGATGTCTATAAGCCTTTATTATGTGTATCATTCCAGCTTCTTGCTCTTTCTTATCCATGAACTCCCACTTAATCAGGGAAAAACATGGTACCCACCATCCAGCCTCCATTTCATTAAGTGTTTGATTTCGTAGACATGTGTAGCAGTATCAGAATGGTTCCCCACTGAGGAACAATTTTTTCAGGTACAGCACCTTCCTTAGGTGCGATGACCTTTTGAGTAATAGTCTTTACTCTTACAGATTCATTTTAAAAATTCCTTAAATCAGGCCTTCCCCTCCAATATAGTTAGATTATTTTGTAGCAGACTGCATTGGAATTCTGGGATTCCCTAAATTCTTAAAGGACAATTTTTAAAAGTGCACACATTAAGGCTCACTCTTTATGCTGTGCTGGATGTCAAACATCCACCATGACATTTTGATGCAGAGTAGGTTCACTGACCTAAAGGTTCTCTCTGTTTCATCTACTCAACCTTCCCTGCACCCCCAGCCCCTGGGCAGCCACCAATCCTATTATGTCTACAGTTTTGCCATTTCCAGACAACAGTCATGTGCTTTGGATCATATAATGTATAGCTTTTTCAAGTTGGCTTCTTTCATTTAGTAATATGCACTTAAATTTCTTCCCTATGTTTGCATGGCTTGACAGCTCTTCATCACTGAATTCCATTATGTGGATGTACCATAATTTGTTTATTCACCTATCGAAGGACTTCTTTGTTGCTCCCAGTTTTCAGTGGTTATAAATGAGGCTGCTAGAAGCCTTCAGCGGCAGTCTGTATGGACCCAACTTTTCGATTTAGTTGTGTAAATCATAGGATAGTGATTATTAGACCACTACTTAGCTTTGTGAGAAACTATCAAAGCATTCTCCAAGGTGGCTGCGTTATTCTACCCTCCCACTGGCAATGAATGAATGAAGGTTTTTGTTCTGCTTCTTTGTCCGCGTTTATCTTTCTTGTTTGCCATTCTGACCATCAGTGTGCTCCCACAGCCTAGGTTGTGGGTGTCCCCTAAAGGCCTGTGTGACAAAGTCTTGGTCCCCAGCTTGGTGCTGCTGGGAGATGGCCGAACCTCAAGAAGTAGTGCCTAGTGGGAAGTCTTAGTCATTGGGGTGTGTCCTCCAAAGGGATAATGGGACCCCCAGTCCTTCCTCTCTTGCACCTGGCCATGATGAGGTGAATGGGTTTCTCCCACCTATTTTCTTGCCGTGACTTCTGGTCCCCCCAACAGCCCAGAGCAATGGAGCCAATCAACAATGGACTGCACCCTTTAAACTGTGAGCCAAAAATAAATGTTTCCTCTTTATGGTTTTATTTTATTTTACTATTATTTTGTTTTTCTGGGACAGGATCTCTGTAGTTAAGCCTGGCCTTGAACTCACTATGTGGCCGACGCAGGCCTTGAACTCACAGTCCTCTTGCCTCAGCCTCTCAAATGCCGGGATTATAGGCATGCTCCTTCCCTCCTGGCTCAGGTTTTCCTCTTTATAAGTTGATTATAAAGGTAGTTTCATTCAGTACTGGAAAGCTGATAACACACGTGTAGTATTACCTCATGGTCCTAATTTATAGCTCCTTAAAGACAAGTCAAACTGAGCATCTGTTCATATGATTATTTGCCATCTGTATATCTTCTTTGGTGAAGAATCTGTTCAGATATTTTGCCCACTTTTTAGTTGTTTTCTGAATTGTTAAAATCAAGAGTTCTTTGCAAACAAACCTTTTATCTTATTTGTTTCACAAATGTTCTTTCAGTTTATGGCTTGTTTCTTCATTTTCTTAACAGTACCTTTTGCACACAGGTATTTATTTTTAGTATTAATAAAGTCTAAATTGATCTCTTTTCCTTCATAGGCCATGCTTTTGTAGGCTTCATTGATTAAACAGCATTTTATCTGTTCCATCTTTTCCTATTCAAGCATTTTCTCATGTTTGTTTAGTCTATGGCCCTCCTAGTCTTGACTTCATTTCTCTTTTTTTAAATTCCTTTTTGTTTTGTTTTGAGGCAGGGTTTTTCTGTGTGGCGCAGGCTGACTTTGAACTCCCTACGTAGTCCAGGCAGCCCTCACCGTGATCCTCCTGCCTTGTCTTCCTGAGAGCTGGGATTGCAGGGATGTGCCACTACACCCAGTTTGACTTTTCTGAAATGATTTTTCTTTCCGATTTTCCCCTCCTGTTGCTAGAGTTTGATGTTAAACACTCCTGAGGCCTGTGTATTAAAACTCTGTCCCCAGTGTGGTCCTCTGGGAGGTGGTAGAACCGTTAGGAGCTAGGGCCTGTGGAAGGTCTTACATCATGGGAACGCGCCCCATCAGTTTGGTCCTCCATGATGTTCTGGCCCAGGCCCAAAGCAACCGGTCATGACAGAAATCTGCAAAACTGTGAGCCAGAACTAAACCCATTCTCTAGAAGTTGATGAGCTCCCACATTTGTGTTAAGCGATAGCTGGCTGACATGCCTGCTGTTTCATTTCTGAGCTTTTTGTAGTTCTGACTTCGGTTGTTCTTCCATGCCTTTTTACCCCTCTGAGACCTTGGGCCCTGCCTTTCCAGAACACTTGCCCCTTACCAGGACGGAGGCCTTGCCCCAGCCACATCTGTGTCTGCACCACGACTTGGGTTCCTTGAGGCATGTCACATCCTCACATCCAAAGCTGATGGGCCCTGTGCCCTCTCAAGCCTGCAGTCCCCTGTCTCAGCTGAGGGCACGGCAGCCACGCCAGAGCTCTGGGCCTTTTCTAGGATCTTTCCTCTCCTTCACACACTCCAGTCAACCACTGCACACTGCTTATTTACATCCTCACCATTCTCCAAAGATACCAAACTCTCCTCTTGTAATCAGGTAGCTTGTTTCTAAAAAGTGGCTCGCCAACTAAAAGTCACGAGGTTCTGGGTTGCCGCCCTCGCCTCTGGGAGTTACGTTCCAGGTTTTCGCTTCAAATAAAGAACTGAACGAAACAAGCAAAAAGCAGTGGCAAAATTGACTCGAGAAAATAAAAGGGAAGCGTGGGAGAGAAACTGGCTCTGCAGAATGAGCTTGGGCCGAGTAAATAGAAAAAGAGGGAAGAGCAAGGTTGAAAGCTCACACTGAATCCAGGAAACTCGGCGTGGGCTACCGCAGAGAGCTACGAGAGCACCGGCTCCTCACGGGGAAACCGAGAAAACTTCTACAGCCGGGTTCTGAGAGGCAGTGCTGCTATCCCGCGCCTCAGGCTCCCCCCCCCCGGTCTAGGCTTGCTATTCAAAACCTGCCGCAGGTATCTGGGGAAGTCCTCTCATGCCTCGCAGGGTTTTGGGATCTTATAGTTAACAGGCCACGCCTCCTCCCCCCCCCCCGCCAGTTTTTGCCACGCCCTCATCTCCTGCCTCACTCTCTGCACCCCTGCGTGGGCCCAGGTATCACCGCCTCTCCTCAGGCTGCCTCTGTGGGATTCAGTGGCTCCCACCGTGCAGCACTTCCAGGCTCCTGTGCTGCCAACCAGGAACACTCTGCGTCAACCCAGCTTCCTAATGCAGCCTCAGCTCCTGCTCTTTAGCCCAGTTCCAAGGGTGCTACAGAGCTGGGCTCTGGTAGGTCTAGGAAACAGTCTCTTCATGAAGGGTCCTAGCAACTCTGCCCACGTTTTATCTTGGAGGAAGACATTACTTTCCAATGTGATAACCATTATTTTATTAATCTAACCAGGAAAAAAAATATGCTCCTCCTCAGAAGGAAAAAATGATCTAGATCTTCCAAGGCTACTCAAATACTTTTAAAGAGTTCGGACTAGAAACTATCAATGACCCTTCTCCCAGGCATACAGAAACACTAGCAGCCAGTGGAGAGTGGTCTCCCGAAACCGCCTTCCTTCGTTCTGGCCCCTCCCCACCCTTCCAGTCCAACCAGCCACTCTGTTTTCTGAAGCCCTCTGGTTCCTCCCAGGGGAATACATGGCCTCCATGCCCTCAGGCCCCCTCAGATGCTGTTGTACCTTCAGTCCTCAGGGCAGACACAGCTGTAGCCTGGGATAGGCAGAGCACAGATCGGGCTGTTCTGTCCTCTTAGCTATGGGACTTCGGTGGTGAGCAGTCTGTCACTGCATGTGCCAGCAGTACAGCTATTTACCTCTACAAAAAGATCAGAGGCTCCTCCTGCTCAGGAAGCTGCTGACTTCCTACAAGTGCTCACATTTTAAGAACTAGGAAATCTAGGTAGGAGCCTGCTAGGCAGCTAGCTGAGTGCTTCCAGCTGGCCTGGAGCCCAGGTCTCCAGCTCCAAGGTCAGGCTCTTCCCACCATGCTGGTGAATAGTTTTCTAACATCGCAATCATAAATTCTGAGTTCCCTTTTGGCCCAGAGCTGTGGGGGCTGCCCCTTCTTCAGAATCCAGGGTTTCCAGAAATCAGTGTCACAATGGGGACACTGCTGAGAGTTGGCACTTTTCTCCCCTAAAACTCCTGGTGCCCATGTGACCTTTGTGCAAAAGCTGGGCCTGCTTCTTGTCCCCGAGCCTTCCCCTTCACACCCCACGTGAGCTGCCCAGCAACAGGCAGCCACAGTCTTGGACTCCAGCCACCTGAGCACGCACATGGTGACCATGTCATGTCAGGCTTTCGGACAGGGCTCAGGCTGCCGAGAGGGGAAGGCAGGCACCTGTGTATGTGTGTGTGTGTGTGTGTGTGTTGTGTGTGTGTACCTCTCAGTGCTTCGGTCTTCTCTGCCCTCCTCACGGGTAGGTGTGGTCCCCAGCACAGATTTAGAACTGGAGTGAGTTTCAGACACCCCACTTGGGTGTGGGCTGCCATGGCAAGGCATCTTCAGGAGTGCTCAGGAGCTTTCATGATGGGGAGCACTCTGTGCCCAGCTGTGGCAGGTGGTCATGGGCAGTGGGGCAGCAGCATGCGGGCACACTTCGGTTTCAGAAGTCCCAGTGGTCTGTCCTAGCATGGATGGCACAGCCCCAGGAGAGGGGACAGAGTTGGCTCCTGAGCAGATTAAGACAAATGCCAGGGAGGACACACACATGGGTCCTGTCATGGCCTGTGGCCATGACTCTGTGATGGGGCTATGGGAAGCCAGGACCCACACTGACCCTGGAGCCCTCAGGCAAGACAGCCCTGCAATGCCTCCCTTACCCAGCTGCCACAGCAGGGTGCCTGCGAGCTGGGGTCCCACAGGCAAGGCCTACCGGACTTTGGGTGTCTACAGACCAGACACTTGGAAGGCTGTGTGAGCACAAGAAACAACCCTGTGTCTGGGCTCAGTCAACTCTTAGTTGGGGCTTCCTTTTGACTGCATGACCTTGGGCAAGTCACCCTTGTTATGGACCAAACTTACCATTCCCAGCTCAAATGTTGAAGTCCTGACCCTGGAATGCAGCTGTACTTGGATACAGGGCTGATCAAGTGAGGTCATTAGGGTAGGCCCTGATCCAACAGGCCTGGGGCTTTACAGGATGGGAGGGACCAAGGATACACGCAGACCGGGATCGAAGGCTGTGAGGACACAGAACGAAGCAGCATTTGCTGGTCAAGGACAGCTGCCTCAACAGAAGCCACCTGG
Organism: Dinomys branickii; assembly: GCA_004027595.1. Lineage (NCBI taxonomy): Eukaryota > Metazoa > Chordata > Mammalia > Rodentia > Dinomyidae > Dinomys > Dinomys branickii. The sequence continues at coordinate 86,831 of PVLD010002984.1, forward strand.
CTACCTCCTGCTCCTGGGCACCCAGCTGCACAGCTGGGAGGGGATCGACGCCGCTGTTGGGGCTTCCTCACAGCAGCTCAGGCCCACTTGGACTCCCCTCTTTTGAGCCCTCGGGTCCCCTCACTCCAGCCCTCCCCTAGGTACTGTTGTGTGGATTAATGCCAGGAAGCCAGTCTATGGCACCAGCACCCTGGCGCTCAGCTCAGCAGTGCCATCTCCTGGCTGGATCAGGTCCCCTTCGGCCTGTCACCTCCCTGGGGGAGAGGCATTTGGACAACAGAAGCTTCTGATGGGAGACTCCAGCTCTGGCCTTACGTGGAACGTGGCACACAAGTGCATGTGATCTTCCAGCAGCCCCCTCGGTCCAGCTCACTGATGCTGGCCCCTTTCCAGGAGCCAAGCAGAAGACCCTCTGAACCCCAGTCAGACCACACTTGGGTGGATGAGGCCCTCTCTGGCCTCCTGCACTCCTCCCAGGCCCAGCAGAGGCAGCAGGCCCCAGGCTCCAGCTGGAACATGAGGCTGGGCAGCCCTTCCTCACCTCAGTGGTAGGATAGAGGTGTGGAAGAGGACATTGTGGCATTGAGCAGGTGGTGGGGTCACCATCCCGAGGGCCAGGCTGTACCTGCTGCCTGGCTGAGTATTCAGGGGGGTTAATCACACTGGGGCTCTACAGCTTCTGTGTCCCTGGGAGCTAGAAGGGTGCTGCTGACATTTAGCAGCACTCTTTAATTTTTAATTAGTCCATGTTAAGGACACAAATACAAATCATCCAGATCTGTTGAAAGAAGTGAGATATATCTCTCATGAGGGAAAGAAGCTCAGGGGGCTGTGGGCACATGGATAAGGGCTGCCTGGTCCAACCTGGGGAGTCAAGGAAGGCTTCCTGGGGAAATGGGCTTTGAAGCATGCATAGGACTTGACCAGGGGAAGCTCACAGGGAATGGTATTCCTGGGAGAATAGCAGAGGCAAAGGTAAGGGGTGGTTGAGGGAGTGACTCAGAGACCAGAATGACTTGGAATGGTGAGCACACAAAAGATGGTCATACTGAGCGGTAAACAGGATCAGGGCCTGAGTTGGAGCACAGTGGGTGTCTGAGTGCCCTGCAGGCCTTGGCCCTGGGAGGGTCCTCCGTGTCGAGGGTCCTCCGACCGGCCCCAGGCTGGGGTCAGGCTGTGGACAGGGCCGGGCTAGTGAGTCCCTTCAGAAAAGAAAGCACCACTTTCCCCAAAGGGTTTTTATTACACGGCCCGCACAGTGCCTCTTGCAATAATCGCGTATCCGCCCAGGCCGGGCCCTGTCAGTTCTCCCCTGCGGCACTGGTGGGCTCCTCCCTGCTTGCGGAGCTGGTCTGGCAGGGAGGTACCTCAGGGCTCAGGCCGCGGGGTCAGGGGGCACTGCAGGCTGAAGGCAGGCTCTGGGCGGGGGCGGGCCCTGCCTCAACACCCTGAGAGATGTTCCTGAGATGCTGGGCGGTGCAAAACGTCCCAGCCCCACCCTGAGGGGCACAGGGTGCAGCGTTGGCCAGGCTCCCCTTCCCCGGCCAGTCTCGGGGAAACTCAGCTCAGGCTCCGCCTGCCAAGACCAAGGACAGGGTGAGCTGTGGAGGAAGAGGGCCTGGCCTGAGAGGCTGCGCATGCGAACGAGGCCGGCTTGTTGGCTGCAGCGGGCTGGAAAGCCTCTTCCCTCTTGGAGCCTCAGTTTCTCAGAATGTCTAATGAAGACCATGCCCATCTCACGAAGGGTCTTTGGCTTCATGTTTTCACAATTATCCTGCCTTGGGTTGGCACGCACGTGTGACATGTGGGCTTGGCGCTGGGAATGTGTGTGGGCGTGCTTGTGCTCAGATGGGGGATGAGCGCCTGACTCAGTGGGTGCCGGGGAAGCCCGTCCCCGCCCCCAGCCCGGCCCATCTCATCCTCATCAGGCCTTGGGCGCCGCTCTCCTCACAAGAAGTTGGGTTCCCGCACCACCAGCGGGGGCGGGCCGGCGCCCGCGCCCTCGCCCAGGGGCCGGTACACGAAGTGGAAGTCGCGCTTGGGCTCGCTGCGCAGCAGGTAGCCCTTGATGCGGTGCGGCAGCGCGTCGTCGGCCAGCTGGAAGCAGCGCTCGTCCACCAGCACGAAGAGCCGGTAGTCCTGCGGCTGCGCCACCTCGAACTTCTCCGCGCACTGCTCGCACAGCGCCTGCGCCGCCGTGTCCGCGCGCGACGCCAGCGTCCGCGCCTGCTGCTCGGGCTCCAGGTACGACACGCAGATGAAGTCCTGCGGGCGAGACGGGCGCCTGCGGTCACGCGCGTGTGAATCTGGTACTCGGAACCCCTGCGCCCCCTTCCCTATTGTGCGGTGGAGCCGGGGTGACCCTGAGCTCTGGCTCTCCGAGGCTCGTCGCCCTTCGTGGTAATTCAGTCCCTTTGGAGTCGGGCAGTGAGGAGCCAGCGCGCCCCCTGGTGGCCAATACAGAGGCTGGCCCTCACTCGCTCGCTCTCTTCCTGATCACAGTGGGTCCTCTGCACCCCAGGTGAATGCGGGGTGGCGTGGGCTGTGGTGGTGGCGTGGCAGTGTATTTAGAATCAGAAGTGCACAGCCCACCCCCAACACCCCACAGTTCAGACCCACTGTCTGGAACTGCCTGTAGGGCGCAGAGGCAGGGTGTGGAGAGTTGGGGTTGGAATAAGGGAGGAGAGCTGGGGTACGCACCCTGTGTTTAGGACCGGGACACTGCGTGAGCAAGGTACACACACACACACACACACACACACACACACACGTACACCCCAATCACTTCACCAGTGTTGGAAAGAGGAGGATGCGGCCCCTGTATCCCAGGACCTTCGTGCCTTTGAATCTGCGCCCACTGATTGCGTGACCGTGACCTCTCCCAGCCTCTGCTCCCTCAGCTGTAAAGTGAGGATCGCAGCGGTGCTGACGTCACGGCTGTGGGGTGCAGGTAAAGCCAGCCTTAGTCCGACCGGTTTCTCTCCCCAGGCACCAGAGAGCACGAATGCAGAGCTGTCCCCTGTTGGACAGAGTGGTAACAGCAAGTAGACAGCTCTACAGCATGTACACCACAGTGACAGCGCCCACCAGGCGGAGTGGAGACCCTGATGGCTGCAGAGTACCGAGTGCTTCAGCCTCCTGCCCTTTCTTCCAGGAGGGAAGGCCCAAGCTCCCTTCTCTCTGTGTCTTGGTGGGTGCCAGCACGCTCCTCGGCCCCCACAGGCGTCGCTGGAGACCCTTACTCACACTGCCTACTGCTGGGCTCTGGGCTGTAGCTGCCCACAAAGGGATGTAAGGTGTGGGGTGCAGAGGCAGTGCCAGCAGGGGCAGACGCTGGCAACGGACTACGGACTACAGGGATTCCCATCGCAGGCCTCTCCCAAGCTTCCGTCTTCCCAGGGTTGGGGGTCCAGCTCACAGATGCTCTGCCTGGCTCAGCCTTGGAAACCACTTGGAAACCATGGGGCAGAAGCAAGAAAGAGGCTGCTGGGCCAGGCTCAGACCAGAGGGGCCACATCCCCAGAGCTGGTGGGGAACAGGTTGCTGGGAGGGGCCAGGGAACAGTGGTGGGCCGGAGCTCGCTCATGCCGCCTGGAAGAGCCAATGGCATGCGTCTCCTTCCAGATCCAGACTCAGTGATGGAACGGAAATGGGTGTAAGTACTCCCAACACGGAAAGCAACAGCCCAAGTCAGAGCTTTTTCCCCTCCCCACACAGGAAATTTGAGGACGCTGCTGATTAGAGGAGGGGCAGGGACATTCGCTTGGCAGCCTCGAACATCTGGTTCCCAGTTGGCCTGCTCCGATTGGAAACCGAATCCTAGAGAGGGGCGGCTATTGCTCAGGGTCACGCAGCAAGCTAAAACAGAGCTAGGTCCACAACCTGAGTCCCTGCCTCCTAGGCCTCGGCGTTTACGTGATAGACAGGCCATCTTGAAAGCCAAGAGTGGGGTTCGGGACTGGTGTGCTCTGGGTGTCAGGGCAAGGGCTGGCTGGCTGGCCCACTGGCCTAATTTCTTCTGCGCTCCACACTGCAGACCTGAGCCATGGGTGCCGCCCTTCCGGAGGATACAACATGGTGTGGTCCATAATATAATAGGAAAGCACAAAGGAGGGCATTACCCTCCTGTGGAGGGATGAGCATGTGGCTGTCAGGAAGGCTCCTCAGAGGGGGCTGCGCTCAGCTGGCTCCAGGAACTGTGGGTGGCTGGATCTGGTGCACCTGGGGTGTGTGGGATGTGGCAGTGCATGGGGAGGCAGGAGTCTGGCCTGGAGGCCGGGATCACAGCTGTGCTGAGAGAGGTGAGGGGCCCTCGGCCAGAAGCATCTGTCTGGGGACTCAGGGACAACACCAGGGAACTCAACAGCTGCAGCCCTGGCAGGGCGCTGGGACGCCGCAGGTGCGAGGGAGTGCTGGACAAACGTCCCAGTCCTCCCTAGCCAGCTTGTCTACCCGACCAGACCCCTGACATCTCGGGGTACCCTTCTGGAACTCCCTTCCCCCAGCCCTGTCCAGCGCACCTGCACCGAAGAGCGTGAAGCCCGGGCTTTGTTGAGCGTGCGCCTCCGCTCCCAGCGGTGAATGGAGTCCTGCACCTCCACGCTCAGCTGCCGGGTCACCGTGATCTTGTCATAGTTCTTGATGTGCTCCAGGGCCCCATAGGTGGTGGTCAGATAGTAGGAGCCTGCAGGGAATCGAAGGGGTGGGGCTGAGCCAGGATTTCCCTTGGCCCACCCCCGAAGGGAGGGGCTGGTCCAAGCCGCCCTGGCCCCACCCACCCAAAGCCCAAACCCCACAAACTCTGCCCACCTACTCAAGGCCACGCCCATCTCCTTCAAGCTCCACCCACCGCCTTCTCGGGAGAGGGTGTTAGAGGGGACACCACACTTTCCTGGCAGTCACCTGCTTCAAAAGCTGGCCTCACCCCTTTGCCCTCCCCAAAGCCTTGAGGTCCCTAATATCCAGCCCTGCCCGGAACTTCTCACTGGCTCTCCTTTGCAATGAAACACTGGCTTATTTTTTAAATGATGTTTAAAAACGAGTTTTTAACTATTTCACAATTTAAGGGAAACAGAAATGTGGACGCTTCCAGGGTGGAAGAAGGGGTGGCAGGGAGGCAGGGCGGGCCAGAGACTTCTTACTGGGTATCATACACAATATGTGCCTTGAAATTTTGAGCCATGTGAATATGTTAGCTGTTCAAAAACAACTTTTAAAAGATTTTAATTAGGACGATGTTTTTAAAGATTTAAGTAAGTAAAACTCTGAATTATTCAGGTTTCCATGTCTTTTTACTTTCTTAGTTAATTCATGCATATTCTTTATCCTTAATGTTGTCTGAGGTCATTGAACTGCAAAATTCACCTGTGGTCTTAAGGTGAAAGACTGTATTTTGCATGGATGCTTCATTCCTAGCCCTTAGTTTGTTAGAGGCTTTGGTTAAAAGGGTTGAGAGGTCCTAGGTCTGCTGAGTCCCTCACTTTAAACAAGAAACCAAACTCTAGAGAGGGAATGTGGTGACCTGGTCGAGGTCACACAGTGCGCAGGGTCCCCAGGGGGAAGGAGCAGGCTGTGCTTTGCTCTCTCTGACCTCCAGTGCTGCCTACTTCTCTGGGTCTGCTTCCTTGGGTTTCTCTACCCCGTGCCAGACCTTTCTCCTTTTGCCTTAAGGGCCAGGTCAGTGATTTTTGACATGAGGCGGATCTGCCAGGGGCCCACCCAAATCCCACCTTCCCTTCTTCACTAAATGAACACCACCATCACTTGGGGAAGTAACACTGGGCTGAAGTATTCACTTCCAGTTCCTTTGGGCTTTGCTTGGCCCCTTTCCTCCTGCCTGGAATGCAGAGATGAGCCCAGAGGCACAGTGGCTGTCTTGTGATGAGAGGGTGATGGAGACCACTATGAAGCAGCCCCGATGAAGAATTAAATTGACCAATTGGCTTTTTAGGTTTACTTATGAATCTGTCTGCAAGTGGATGACAGACTCATAGTAAGTGAACCTCTGTGAGTCTCTAATCCCTACTAAAACCTGTAATGGTGGATGAAGCCAGAAAGCCTCAAAGGATAAGATCACAGCCAAGGACACCTGAATCTCAGCTCAACTAGATAAAGACTATAGCCTCAGGCATCTCACTCCTGGGTGGATTAACTTAGTCCTTATTAAGGATTAATTTAATACCTTATTTGGAGAAGTCCTTGAGTAATTCTGCCCTTCTTGAGTACTCCCCTCCCTTCTTCTGATAACCAATAAATATGGGCCACCCAGAGAAGGTCTTGGTCCTAGCCCCGAGAGAATCTTGAATTCTAAGAGAGGGCTTTGGTTCTCCTGGAGCCCTGAAATCATTCCATTTGCGTCTTTCTACTTAGCTTTCGCCGTTCAGGAGATTGTGGACCTGATTAGCCCCAAATCACTAAGGGATATTATTAACCTGAAAAGAGGGGTCAGGCACAAAGACAAAGGTTCACGTACTAAGGAGGGAAGCAACAAGCCAGATCCGTGATTCTCTGAGGGTGGGACTTCAAACTGTCCTTTCATCAACTGCTCATGCTGGTCTTCGTGAGGGAAGAAGCAAGCTGATACCTGGCTCTGATCTGAGCCATTACTAGTTACATTGTGCTTACCTGCAGCCCAGAGCATTCCTGCTACGGTGGATGAAGCCACCTGCCTAGTCCCACAGATGCCAAAGCCAGGAGGGGTAACGATCTCACGAGACTGGGGGTACGATAGAGCTTTTGATGGCTGCAGGGTCACCCACCCTTTCATGTCAGTGCAGGGCCAAGACGTTCTTTGAAATAAGAATAGCAAAGCGGACATGGAAATTGGAGCCGTGTCCCCAAGCAGAGAAGAGCCACTGAATCGCTCACATCCTCCTTTTTAGTTGAGCTCAGAGCCAGGAGCGGTGCTGGAGAGTGCGGTGCGCTGGCAGGGAACATTCCTTTCAGAAAGCAGCCCCAGCCTTCACCCCGCAGCAGGCAGCTCTGTGACCACGCCCAGCCACTCAGCTACTCTCCTCCCTAAGCCTCAGTTTCCTCATCTGCAAATCCCACAATGTGAAAAGTAAATGGTTTGAACCCAGGTGAGGTGCAGGGCACAGTAATATGAGGGTAACGAGTGGTCGTTATGTGACTCACAGGAGATGTTTTGAAGGCTCCTCGCCCTCTTGGGTGAAAGGGAGAGGAGCTCCTGGCCTTGCCCAACCTTCTTGCTTGCTCACACTGGTCTGGCCTCAAAGCAACTTCCCTTTGCCTGGCATCTGGACATGCAGTGCCTGTTAGAACCGCTAGGTGGCGGGCAACACCACCCAGAGTTTTGGAGGCTTACTCTGTTCATCACTTGGCCTGGCATGGCCACCCGTGAGCCAGCTTGGGGAGGGGACATGGGCAAAGTAGCCCATGAGGGCACTGCAGGAGAGGGTGGAGTCTGGGCAGGGGCCTAGGTCTCTTGTTTGCCTGGTCATTTCACAGAGTAGTAGGAACAGGAGAGAAATCGAAAGGAACCAGGCCTCAGCTCCCTGGTCTCTCTTGTCCCAAAGCCCACTGCAGAGGCAGCAGGACCCAGTGACTGGTCCTCTGCTAAATTACATCACACAGTCTTGGAAGATCATAAAGGCCTGAGAGCACAGGGAACCAGCTTGCGGGCTTTTTGTGGAACGTAGAGCAGTTATTCATGTGGACTTGGAAACAGGAAGGCAGATGGACTCCAGTTCTTGTCCTGCTGCCTAATGCTCTGGTCTGAATTCAAAATTCCTGTACTCAAGTCCTAAACCCAAGGGCTGGTACCAGGTGGGGGTTAGGGAGGGGATTAGATCACAAGGATGGAGCCCTCAGGAGTGGGATTGGTGCCCTCATAAAAGAGGCCCCAGAGAGCTGCTGAGTCCCTCTCACCATGTGAGGACACAGTGAGAAGACGCTGTCCACGAGGGACAGGCCCTCAGTAGACCTGGAATCTGCCAGAACCTTGCTCTTGGAATTTCTAGCCTCCAGAACTAAGAATAAATTCCTGCGGTTCACAATTACCCAGGGAACAGTACCTTGTCTGTACACCCTAAACGGACTAACACCCACCTACCCCAGCAAAAGAGACAGAGGTCACAGACAGTCTGAGAACCCGGATCACACCTAGCACCTCAACTTTCCCCAGCCAGAAAGGGCAGGTGACTGGCCTGAGGTCTCCAGGCGGTCGGAGCAGAACTGGGGCCCAGGTCCGGACTGCACAGTGCCCTTTTCACTCCAGCCTCCCGGTTCTCATAGGTTCAAGCAACTTGATTGCGAATCTGGGGCCTCTGGGCGTCCGCCCTATCCTAAGTGGCTGAGCTCCACGCAGCAAGGAGCACAGCGACCTGCAAGTGTCACAGGGCTCAGTCTGTCCCCTCCTGTTGCCCCTGCAGGTGGGACCCTGCTTCTTCCTTGCACCTTGGGTCTGAGGCAAGATGGCTGACGGGGAAACTCAGCCTTCCACGCACTGTCCCACGTCCCTGGCCCACACATCTGGATGGAAGGTTGAGGCTGCTTGGGTTGTAGACGTCCTTGCTCAAGTCCCTTTTCCCCCAAAGGAAACCCCCAAGGCCATTTGGAGCCACAGGCAAAGGGCTGTGAGGTGCCGCTAGATTGGGATGCGGCAGATAGAGGAATCGGGACCCCAGTGCTGCCCACCCCCCTCCTGGTGTGTGCAGCTCTGCCACCCTGAACTCTGGCTGCTGGTGCTTGGGGCCACTGCGGAAAGGGGCTGGTACTGCTTGGGGAGGCCAGGGCTGTGGAAAGGAGAGTTGTGGGGACACAGTGAGGCCATGCCCTCCTGTATGTTTGCCTGGTAAATACTTGCTATGTACAGGGACTCAGGCCTGACAAGCTGGGGTGATAAAGCATGGTGACAAGCAGGGGCTTTAAGCAGTCTGGAATCAGGACTGTGAACTCTTTGCCTGGCTCAGAAGTGCCGGAAGTGGCCCAGAATAGACTGATCTCCTGAAGGCCCTCACCTGTCCCACGCAAACTTCCTGGGCTGCTGAGAACAGGAGGGAGAAACCCAGGAGGCTACCACAGGATTGGAGAGAGGGTTCAGGCCCTGCCTTTCCCTGCTCAGCCACATGCCTGGCGCACCGAGCCTGGTTCAGCTGCCACGGTTGGTAGAGTCAGGGGAAAAAAAGAGAACAGAAGATTATTAGGTCTTCTATCTAATTCTGACTAGAAGGAGTTAGAAACAAACTTACTAGAGAAATTCCCCCAGGAAACAGGTCAAGGATGGGGGTAGAGAAAGGGAAAAGGCAGATATGGAGAAGGCAGCAAGATAGCATAGGTGGGAGGCGCTGTAGCTCACCAGAGACAGAAAGAGCGGGCAGGCAGGGTACAGAGAAGGCCAAGGCACGGAGCCCAGGAGATGAAACGGCCGCCCTCCCCCCGCCCCCTCCTGTAGATAAGCCAGGAAACAGTAGGCGGGTGTGTGTGTGTGTGTGTGTGTGTGTGTGTGTGTGAGAAAGAGAGAGAGAGACCACAGTAAGCTCTTATATACTCACACCTGTGCACGAACATACATATTTTCATATTCACTCAAGGGTCGCCACATTATCCACTCTAGACTACAGTAGACATCCACACGCACTTACTAACCCTAAACTACCGTGAATATGGTAGTCCCTTGCCAGTTAGCTGCCCGCCCCAAAGACAAGGCCCTGAAAAGTAGGTCAAGGACAGTGTTAACACTTGTGTCTAGATGTCCCCTACAAAGCCTCATGTGGTCATGGTGGGGCTTTTTCAGAGGTGGCTGGATCTAGAGTGTGTGATTGATTCATGGTGCGACGCCAGGCTGAAGGGCACTAGGATTAAGGGTGTGAGCGCTGCCCGCCCTGAGGAGTCTGGGTAAGACGTAAGGGGTAGGAAGGGCTGTGGTTGTCCCTCCTTGTTCTGTTTCTCCTCTGTGATGCCTGTCTGCCAGGCCACCCTGCCTTGCAGCCAGCCGATTACAGACTGCAATCTATACAAACTGTGAGCTACATAAACGTTTCCTCCTTTAACTTTGGGTGTTGGGTATTTTGTCTCAGCAATGAGAAAAGTAACTAAGACCAACAAGTAAACAGATAGAAGGAAGCTGCCCATGGACCGCCGGAAGAGAAGATATAGACAGAGGTACCCAGAAGCCAACCCAGCTATGGCAAGTTCTGGGGGAAAGAGTCCTTGAACCCCCCCATAAAAGCAGCTGAGAACAAAGGGCCCATGGGTCCTTCATCTTTCCAGAGCCCCCTGTCCTGATTCTTATCTGGGTAGCTAATGTTTCCCCTCCCCCGCCTTCTTTTTTCTCTTTACAAATAAAATGTATTCCTGTTGTTAAACTTTGTTCCTGTAATTTTTTTGGTGGGGCTGAGTTTACAGTCCCAGGTGGGCTGCTCAGACAGCACAGCAGCTGCCCTGACCACGACATCTTTGGTTCCCTGAGTGGGAACCAGGAACCACAGATTGAGGTGGGAATCACAGCAGTCACTGCTGCCCAGGGTGAGTCGATGCGCTGACTCCACAGAACCCTCCCCCTGCCCTCTCTGACCTCGCAACCCTGGAAGGTTGGTGCCATTCTGGGGCGGGGCTTTAATGATCTCTGTCCAGGTACATCAGCAGCGCATGGCCACTGTGAGAAATGCAGCAAACAACAGAAGTAAAGAGAAGCTGCGGACTGCTCCGTGCTCAGGGCTCTCCTCAGGCACCGGGACTGATGTAGAGGCACTGAAGTGGCCTCCTGCCCAGCCTCTCTAGCCCCAAGCCTACTTCACTTCTCAGCATCCATCAGAGGTGACTCGATGTAAAAGTACCTTTTCTTTTTAATTTTTTTCTCATGACAAGGTTTTTGCTATACAGCCCTGGCTGACATCTAATGCCCTATGTAGCCCAGGTTGGCCTGGAGCATGTGATCTTTCTGCCTCTGCCTCCTGAGTGCTAGGATCACCTGGCTAGATGTGAAATTATCTTGTTTGCCTGCTTTTTTTTCCCCCCTGCCTGCCTGCTTTTTAAAAAATCTGTTGAGGTCTACTTCTTCCCAGTGGAAGGAAACTCCATGAAAAACTTCACTGTTACCCGTCCAGTGCTGCTGAGAGGAAGTGGCTCCAAACCAGGAAACTATTACTTGGTGGGAGGTGGACGCGTAGTGCTTTTCTTACTGATGAAGAAGAGCCTTTTACGTACTGAGGCTGTTACTTTGGTGTACTGCCTGGTAGGAACACTCTTGGCCTATTGTCTGTATCTTCTCCTTATGGTCATTTTCGACATGGAAAACTGAACCTCTAGAAGTTACAAGAAGGGCAACCCCAACGCCACAGTGAAGATTCCTGTGAGGCGCTGGCAGTTGCTGTCCCTCTTTGGGACAAATCCTAGGGAATGCGAAGCTCAGATTTGGGGATAAAGGCTCACAGACCCTGTCCCTTGCTGCCTCCCCGCTTCTGTTCTTTTCCCTAGGCTGAAGGGGTGTGTGCGAGTCAGGTCAGTGGGCTTCGAGGCCTCTGCCCACCTCCTCAACCTCTGGGTGCTGCCATGTGTATATTCTGGGGTGGTAAAACCTAGAGGAAGTCCAGGGGCCAAAGGCCCAAAGTGCAGGGTGGTGGGTGAGGAGCTCACTCATTTTCATGAGGTTGGTGGTCTTACCTAGTTGCCCTACACTGCAGCCAGGGTCTGGCAGGGGCAATGGTGGGGGCAGGGGTTGATTGGTGGAGGGACTGCTGTGTGGATGCATTGACGGACTGGTGAATGGATGGATGGATGAGAGGGTGGACGAATAGATTAGTGGATGCATGGGTGGGTGGATGGACAGACAGGTAGATGGACAGACTGGCAAGTAGATGCGAAGATGGACAGATAGATGGGACAATGCATGAACGGGCGGGCGGACGGGCGGGTGGGCGGATGCATGAGTGAGATGGATGAATAGATGGCTGGGGGGGTAACCGGGTTAAAGAAGTTTGGCTTCTCCTGAGTTCCCAGACCTCCTAGTCCTGAAAGACAAGTTCTTAGAATTTCAGGAAATATTTAACTAAAGAAGAAAATAGAAATTCCTGTGTTTTGGGAGCCAGAGGCCAAGTTACCTATGACAGCAAAGTTCATAGCTTTGGCACTCCTGTGAGCTGTCCAGAACTCACAGAATCAGCCAGGCATGGTGGCACATGCTTGTAATCCCAGCACTCGAGAGGCTGAGACAGGAGGGTTTCTATGAGTTCCAGGCCAGCCTAGGCTACATAGTGAGTTCAAGGCCAGCCTGAATTACACAATGAGACACTGTCTCAAAAAACAAAACAAAACAGAATAGAACAAAACAAAATCCAAAAAGACAAAACCCACAACTCACAGAATCATTTACATTAGACTTTTACATTGGATTCTGGCAAAATGGGTGGATGGACGGATGGACGGGACAGTGGATGAGTGGGACGGATGAGTAGACGGCTGGTGGGAGAACTGGGTTAAAGAAGTTTGGCAAACCCGTGGGCTGGCGAATGGGTGGGTGGACGAATAGATTAGTGGATGGACAGATAGGTAGATGGACGGACTGGCAAGTAGATGAGTGGGCAAATGGAAAGATGGATGAGTCAGGTCAAATGCAAACCCATGCAAAGAGAGGGTCATCTACTTTTGAGAACCAAAAAGCCAAAAGAGGTAACTCAGGGCCTGAGAGTCTCTCTGAATTTTGCTCCATTCCTCAAGACTGAGGTCTCAGAGGGAGCCTCTAAAGGTTCCCTCAGGCTGAGGAGGGTCAGCTGTACTTCGGGGAGTCTTGGTGGAGGGGTGGCCAGGCTCAGTGGGTGGGAGAAGTGGTGGGAAGGAGGAGAGGGGAAGGGAAACTGGGGGCGGGTATAGCAACTTCCCCTCCCTCCTCTTACTGGGAGCCAGGGCCCCTTCGCACCAGTAACCTCCTCCCACCAAAGGCCAGGGCTGAGGAGCAGGTGCTGGTATCCCCGGGGGCCTCCCGTCTAAGAGCTGATTACCACCCCCAGCCCTTCATCTCACGCTGCTGTTCCCACTAGATAGTTTCACCCTCCCCAGCTGCTGGCTGGGTGACGCACCCTTTTCCTTTGGGGCTCCCCACCTTTCCCACGCTGGCGACATCCTCTCTTCCCGCTGTGCTCTGAGTCTGTGAGCTCCCCTAGGCAGGGCAGGCACAGGGTTCCCAGGCTCATTCATGTGGCCAGCGTGCAGCCCGAGTGGGTGCTGAAGCGGCTGCTGGGCTACCTGGTTTGGGGTGTGAGACGGCGGGACGGAGACTCACCCTCTCCGAGCTGCAGGGCGGGGTCCATGAGCTCCATCATGTACTCCACGTTCAGAAGCATCTCTGTCAGGTTGCTGCGGGCCAGCACGTACATGAGCACAGGCAGGAAGTCGTCGGCCCCGTAGGGCTTCCCTAGGAGGAGGAGGAGGGAGGAGAGAGCAGTGAGCTCCCACCAGGCTCTCTCTGGGAGCCCGCTTCCACCCAGTGAGGGGCTGTGCTCTGCCAGGCTGGGTGGTCACCCTGGAAGAAGACCATTCCCACCCTGCCAGGATTCCCAGGACACGGAGGGTTCCACCCTAGCTGCTCTTGGCCATCAAGTTCATATCACACTGATTCATAGGTCTGCCCAGACCCACTGTCTGCCGCACAGCCCTGCCCTCTGCGCGGGTTTCCTGTGCCCTTACCCACATCTCTCTGCCCAGCTACAACACAGAAAGCTCTTTCTGAACACACTGAGGGCCTGCAGTTCCACCAGCCGGCCTTCACCCTGTGGGGTTCAGCCCTTCTGGGTTGGGTGCCTTAAAGATAGCTGGAGAACAGCTGATGTCTTTGCCTTTGGGAGACAGGCTTACAGGCTCAGGGGACCCTGACAGCAGCAGATGTGCCACCGAGACAGGCAGAGGGCAAGGAGAAAGGCAGTGGAGTGCTGAAGGTCCGGCCTAGTTTGTCTGTGGGTGGCTTTAAAGACCACCTGTTACAACACAGAAGCAAGGGATAGGCCTGGAGGGATCGAATTCCAACAGGGACAACATGGCTCAGAATCCTCGGCGCCCTGGCCTCCCTCGTGAGCAGAAGGGGACAGGAAGCCTGGCCTGGCAGCCTGCAGAGTGGGGACTGGCCACGCTGGGTCCCCAACCCAGCTCCTCACTTCTAACACAGGGAGGCCAGGGCTCAGGCTGGGCTCAGCTGGAGGCCGCCAGGTCCGTGTGTGACCCCAGGGAAGTCCAAAGCAGCACAGTTTAAACCCTGTGCATCCCGGGTGGACTAACAGCCCAACACATGCTAGCAATTCAGTTCTTTCAAAAGCAATTCTGTCTTCCCACTAGACAGTTTTACAAAGGATTTAGTGGCCGCTGGGGAATATACTCGACAAAAGATGGAAATCTAAATAAAAATAGAAACATCAGGCTGGGTATGATGCTTGTAAACATCATATACATTACATGTGGCACACACCTGTAATTCTAGCACTCTGGGAGGCTGAGACAGGAAGATTGTAAATTGGAGCCCAGCCTTGACAATTGAGTGACTCAGTGAGACTTTGTTTCAAAATAAAAAAGGACCAGGACAGGGGCTGGGGATATAGCTCAGTGGAATAAGCGCCTGCCTAGCAAGTGCAGGGTCCTGAGTTCGATCTCCAGTACCGCCAAAAAAGTAAAAAAAGGACCAGGGCAGAAAGACTTCTCTAGCCTTAGTAGAGAGTTTGGAGAATAAGATGCCAGGGGTTAAATGAAATGACACATGTAGTTGGTACATTGTTGACATACTGACAAAAGGGAAACATGCTTCTGTAGATTTCTTTTGGTAGTACTGGGGATCGAACCAAGGGGTGCTCTACCACTGAGATACATCTTCAGCCCTTATTTTGAAACATGGTCTTGTTAGACTGCTAAATTGCTCAGGCAGGAATTGAACTTGCAATCTTCCTGCTTTGGCTTCCCTCAGTGGTAGGATTACAGCACCATGGCCACGTCTGATAGAGGATAAATAACTTTTTTTTTGAATCTTTTGAGATAGAGTTTGGCTATGCAGTTCTGGCTGGCTTTGAGCTCACTTTGTAACTCAGGCTGATCTTGAACTCATGGCAGTCCTCCTGCTTCAGCCTCCCAAGTGCTAGGATTACAGGTATGCAGGCATCATGCCCAGCTATATTAGAAGATAAATACCTATAGAAATATTTATCAAAAATCCTCCCATATGTTGCACCGTGTGGAAAAAAATAAAGAATGCTGTACAATTAAAAAAGTCCCACTGTATGTAAAGCCTGGTGTTACCAATTTGTCTGCATATCGTTGATAGCACCCATAAAAACACACCAGGAGGGGCTGGGGGTATAGCTCAGTGGCATAAGCACTTGCCTGGCAAGCGCAAGGTCCTGAGTTCGATCCCTGGTACCGGAAAAAAAAAAAAAATACACCAGGGCCTAGAAACCACTGATTAGAAGTGATCAGTCCTGCGTATTGCTCAATAAGCCTATGTTGATTTAAAATGTTGTTGTCTTGCTCATCATGGATTCTACAGTAATTTTTACATTTAAAAATACTGCATTAAAGTAGTACTTATTGCCAGGGTGGTGGCATATGCTTGTAATCGCAGGATTCAGGAGGCTGAGGCAGGTGGACTGTCATGAGTTTGAGGCAGCCTGAGTTACATAAGGGAGTTCAAGGCCAGCTTGGACTACATAGCAAGATCCTGTCTCATTAAAAAAATAGTACTTATTTTGGCATATGACCAGATTCCACCCTAGATTATATATCTGAGAGAATGGAGACATTTGCACACACTGACTTGTGCGGTGTTCCCAGCAGCAGTCTCTCTGATGGCTGACGAGTGGAAACAGGCCAGATGGGTAAATGCAGGCAGAGTGGGCCACCCATACAATGGGATGCTGCTAGGTAATGCAGAGAAACAGACTGGTGATGCCTGTTAGGATGTTAGCACACCATGAAAATGCTATCTTCTTTCTTGTTTTTTTTTTTAATTATGAAAATGTCATCTTCTGTGACAGAAGCCAGCCACAAAAGACTACATATTGCACGATTCCATGTGTAGAAAATGTCCAGAATAAGCAAATGTAAAGAGACAGAAAGCAGGTTGGTGGTTTCCAGGGGATGGTGGGAGGTGGAAATGGAGTTTGTTTTGGGAGTGATGAAAATGTTCAAAATTAGTGTATTTGGAAGTACAACCTTGGGCATATACTAAAAACCACTGAACTGAAAAAGTATGTATGTGCACACATCCAAATGTATCTTGGTTACTGATATTTTAGGGTACTCCTTACATCGTGTCTCTAATGTGAGTGTCTCATCTCACCCAAACCCTGGCCCTGTAGGCGCTTAGATCAAGGAATGGCAAAAAAGTGCACTGGGTAATTGTCAGCCATTGTAGTGGCCCTGGTGTGGGCCCTGCATCCGTGGAAGTGGAGGAGTTGTAGCTGGTCTCTGCTCTCGGGACCCTCCCACACTAAGGCCAACAGTCAAGCTAGGGACTGGCATTTCAGGTTTGTGGACAACTGGCCAGAGAGGAGCTTGCCTCCTTGGCTCCTCCACCGTGTTCAGTCTCTATTTTCATAGTCACAGAACCTCTGACTTAATTGAAACATGGCCTCCAAAAACCCTACATTTCCCAGCTTCCCTTGCAGCTAGGCACAGTCTTATATCTAAATTTTAGTTAAAGGGACTCAAGAAGGAAGTGGCATATTCAACTTCCAGGTCATGCTGCTGATGGGGAGGAGCACGTAGATAAAGAAAAACTTTCTTAGAGAAAGAAGGTGGGAGAAGCCTGGTCCCCCAGGTCTCCTGTAGAGGAGAGGTATCCTGCCAGCCCGCACCAGAGAATGCTAGTGAACACAAGTTCCATTCTGTGTAAGTCACTGCAGTGTGCTGGTGTGCCAACCAGCAGTCTACAGTACAGCCTGAGTTCCCTAGAACACAAGTTGCCAATACCAGCGGGAAGTGCGCCTAGTCAGCAGCTAGCAGCCATCGCACACCTGCTTACGCCTTCACCAAAGCCCTCTCACTAAGCAGCCTGCCCACCTGTCTGGTTTTCCAGAGAACACCATGCCCTGTTTCCTGCCCTGCCGGCCACGCTCCATTTCTGTATCTGCAAACTGGGATCAGCAACGCTGATTCTGACGGCCTTTCGGGTTTTTGAGAGAATGTGATGAGAAAAAGAATATGAACTATAAAGGGCTGCAGGAAGAACTATTATTGGCAACCAGGTTGTGCCTTCTCAGGTAGCTCAGGTTTTCCACCTGTAAGATGAGCAGGCTGAGGGGGTTGGTAATTCGTTGCACTGAAAAGCAGGGTCAGTCAGACTTGGGGTGTAGGTCCCAGGGCTCGACCTACCAGCTGTGTGACCTCAGCATACTTGCTTCACCTTTCTGAGCCTGAATTTCTGGTCAAATGGGAAGAGACACAGATAACATGACCATGCCTCAGGGTGTTGGTGACAACACTATGATAGGATTTACATGGAGTGCCCCTGCTATGCTCCCATGAAAATGCCTACTAAAGATGATGCCCGTTCTTTCTCCTGAGCTCTTCAGCCCCTGCTCCTCTGCTTCCCTGGCTTCAGGCGTTCCCTGCACAGAATTCACTGTGAGGAGTTTCCTGGCACCTTTAGGAGCCTGAGGGGCTCCTGGGGAAATATTTTTTCATGCTTGGAGTTGTTTTTCACATGAATAGTTTAATTATTAAAATCCTGGCATACAGATTTTTATTCTCTGTTTTGATTGATGGTTAGGGAACAAGGCAAGTCCCACGGAGCAGCTCTGAACGGGAAGTGGGCCTGAAGGTTCCCTCGAAACTCACGCCTGGCCTTAGAGCCCACAGCTGACGCAAGTCGCACTCCACCTCCAGGAACATATTTTCTTCTGTCTATTGTATAACTCAGAGTCCAGCAAGCTACTTTGCTGCCAGGAAGCGGTTCTCAGCTAGGGTGGTTTTGTTCCCCAGGGGATGTCTGTGAGGCCTGGGGTTGCTTCTTGGTTGTCAGATCTGCGGGAGGAGCAGGGATGCTTCAAAAGGTTGCCCGGGGTACAGGGCAGCCTCTGGCAAAGCTCAATGAGGCTCAAACACGGCAGTGCCAAGGGAAGCAGCCCTGCCTGAGGTTCAGGACTGTCAGCCCAAAGATGGTCCGGCCAGGGCCCAGGCGCCGGGGCTTGGAGGCTGGGCCATGTGATGTGACAGCATGGAGGTCCTTGGCCCTTTTGCTTCTTGGCTCCACGCTCCCCTGGAGGAATTCCTCCTGGCCCCCAAGGCAGGAATTTGGGGCCCATCTCCTTGGTTCCCTCCATTTTAGTGTGTTCAGATCCCACCTCTGTCCCCCAACCTCCTGCTGCCCCCTCTCCTCTGTCTCCCCATACACAGCCTGGCACATTAAAAGGGCATAGGAAGTAGTTCCGGGTGGGTGGATGAGTGCTCAAGCACTGAGCTCTGACCCAAGAGTCCCTGGGGACCTTTCGGCCTTCGCAGCCATGCCCTCTCAGTCCCCACATGGAAAGCTGGGACCTCCCGGATCCCCAGGGCCTTCATCTGACCACTTCCTGCCCTGTCCCCACCTGCTGCCCTGCAGTGTCTATTCCTAGAGCAAGCTCTGTCCCTACCCAGGAGCCATCAGTGGCTCCCATTGCTGGAGTCAAGGCCTGATCCTGTGCCCCGGGCCTTGAACAAGTGTTCCTGGAGACACCACACTGACATGAGTCACCTTGCTAGACCCTGCCATGCCATCCAGCCAGTAGCCTGTGTACAGGTCACCTGCTTCCTACCCCAGGAGCCCTCCACGCTCCCCTCCCTGACCAACCCCTCCCTTCCCTTCTGTAGGCTCCAACCTGACCTCGCCCACAAGACAGCCACATTTGTGTGACTTAAAAGGCAAAGCAGATTCTGTGAGCATCATACCATGAATTCTCGAAGCAGCTCTGGGAGGCTGAGTTCAGTTCACCATTGCACTACTTCAACACCCACCCTTCCAGCCCACTATCCCCCTGGGATTGCCGGGGCACGGCCCCTACTCCGCTCTCCAACTTCCACCTCAGGAGAAACTCACAATAATGGCTCCATCACCCCCAGGAAACATTGCACCGTGCTGAGTCTGTCTCAGCCTCTGGGCCCCTGAGCAAACGTACTGCTCCTTCTGTCCAGGACCCCCTCCCTACCTTTCCGCTACCCTACTCTAGCTCCCACCTGCCCTCACTGTTCTAGAGCTGCTCTGTTCCTCACACTGCTGGCTTTCTCACAGCAGAGAGGGGACTGTGTGTGCTGCCCTAGTCACTAGACCTCTCTGAGCCCATGTCCCAACTTTTCCAGCCCCAGGGCTTGGATGAAGGCTGCCAACTATGGACTGAACTGATCCCCACAGGTGCCCTTACTGGACACCGTTGTGTCCGCCTGGAGTCAGGTCATGGCCACTGGCCCTGGGTCTGCTTGTGTGTTGGGAGCGGCTTCCCAAATGGCTCTCCAAAGGAGAAACCAAACAAAAGCTGACTTGCTGTGTTTGCCAGTGCCAGTGATGTTAACTGTTTTCACGGAGCTGGGAAAAGACATACACAGTTAGCTCTCCAGACCTTGTAGCAGCCAATTGCAGTGCACTGATGGCCTTGGAAATAACAGGTCCAATCATGCTGCAAGGCAGCTGAGGCTGAGGGCTGCCAGCTGGTCACTCACAGAGCTGGAACTAGGATCCAGGTCTTCCGCCTTGGTGGGTAAGAAGCATGCACAAGCAACCTCCTAGGGGCTCATGGACCCACCCCGGCATCCAGCGTGGCCGACGTGCGCTCTCGGTGTAGGTGGCGCTGCATTCTCCTTCCGAGAAGTTCAGAGCCCCAGCTCAGGGCTCTGCCTGTGCACAGGGGGCACCAGGCGGTGGCACTGGGATGCTGGACACAGCTGCAACACAAGTCTCCTGTGATCTGAACATCTGTCTTGTATGGATCAGAACTCACATCCATCTGGCTGTGCATCCCAAAGCCATCCTGGCTGCAACCTGTGTGATTTCTGCTTTCTTCTCTGCCAAGTTCCATCTGCCTGCCATCTGTAGCACGGGGGAGCTGCTCACGCTGAGCTGTAGAGAGCTGGTAGGGGTCTTTGGCATGCTGCGCAGGCTGGGAGACATCAGAGCAGGTGAGCTCTTTTTCAGACAAAAATGAGCCCAAGGGTGCTCTCTGGGATCATGCAGACTGTGAGGACGTGGAGGCCCCCAGCTGCCATTTGATGAGTGCGTGCTTGAAGATCACTCACTAAGCCACTCTAAGCCTCACTTTTCCCATCTGAAAACTGGGAGAACTGTTATGTAGGGCTGTTGTGGGCATCAAATGAGTGGCTGAAAGAAAGTCTGCTCGTTTAGGAAGCATTACTTGAAGAGAGACTGGCAAAGTTTTTTCTACACCGGACCAGATGATAAATATTTGTAGTTTCACAGGCCATACGGTGACTGCCCTGACTATACAATGGAGCCCCCGTAACACAGCAACCCTAGACACTGTGTGAATGGATAGACGTGACAATGTTTCAATATGGATAAATATATAAAATCAGGTGGCAGGCCAGAGTTGGCTGGGGGGTGTGGTACACAGACCCCTGATCTAGAAAAAGGCATTATCCTTCTATTGTAACTATCCTCACCCCAGTCGTGCCGATGGGCTCTTTCCAATGGCAAGTGGTGGTGCAACAACCCTAGGGAAGCACAAGGCTCATGACTGTGATGCACTTTGACCTTTGCCTTCCACCATGACTCCTGCTGAACGCAACTTGCTTCCTCCCTGAACACCCCACCAACCGGGTCTGAGGCCCTTATAACGGGCTTCCTGTGTCCCATCACTGCAGAGTGGGAAAGTAGACAACAAATGTTTACTCAGAGAGGCCTTCCCCGAGCACCTGGTCCGGGTGGCACGCTCCTTCGCCGCTCAGTTCCCTTACTTACCCTACAGCCTTCATCCCAGTAGCAGCGGCAGCACTGGACAGTACATGTTGTATTTCCATTGCTCTCTTATCGCCCTCTGCAATCCCGGCAAGTTAGCCTTTGTTCATTGTGAATCACCCACAGCTCAACAGGGCCCAGCCCTCGGGAGGTGTTTAATCACTGTATTTGCAGAATGAATGGATGAATGAATGAATAGCAGCAATCATACTGCATCACTGCAACACTCTATGACTGCCGCTTGTTTAGTGCTCTGATTTTTTTGCCTGACTTGTGAATATCTTAATGACAGGGATGAGTCTTCCAGGGTTTGGCTGTTAACATCTCTATTGTCAATAGTTGGTTTTTCAATTGTTGAAATGAATTTATCTGATGAAAGTATAAGAAGGCCGAAAGTAGAGACCTTCCAGGGGAGTGGAATTTGAATCAACTTCTGCAGTGGGAGGTTTCTGTGGAGGGGCATCTCACGCATGAGTCAGCTTCTCTGGGTGGCCAGGGCGGGGGCAGCAGGGCTGGCTGCTCAGTTCCCCTCCAGTCCTGCCTCAGGACCCTCAGGGCCACTCCCAGGTATGTCTGGGCCTCTAGACAGCTCCCTGGAACCAGTTTCAAAATTGTGGTCAAGTATGTACTGCCAGCTGCTGGATGAATGACCTAGGGCCTAGGGAGAAGGAACGATGGGTGGGAGGTCACCTCTATGCTCTGTGGCTGGTGTGTTACAAGGAGCCAGCCCCTCCTTCCTGCTGAGTTCCTGAGCCCTGGCTTGGCGGTTTGCCCTTTGCAGAGATCTTGGTTAAGTCCAACTTCTCCTCTGAGCAACAGTGCATCCACCCTAGCATCATTCCAGATTCCAAGCTTCCTCTTCAGAGAGCTTCACCCACAAGCCAGGCAGCTACACAGTCACAGCCTTCCAGACCGAGAAGCATCGGGCTGCAGGGTGGAGAAGCTCCGCCTGCGACTTGGGCCTCTCTTTCCTGAGGTCCCCTCTGAAAGGATGGGTAGGGGAGGCAGACCTGGGTTCTAGACCTGGTCTACCACTCACCTGCTCAGAGTGGCCCCTGGCCATGCTGCCTGATTTCACTGGGCCTCATTTTCCCTGGAAATAGGCAGCACAATGGTGTCCACCTGCTACAGAATGGTTGTAGGACAAAATGATGACAGACGGTATCAGCATGGTATCTGCTCTGTGCCTTTGTGTGGGCACTGTTAGACCTGACCGTCATAAAGGACAGGAGGGTAACGTGTCCTCAGAACCTTAGTGCATGACACCTCAGAGGAGCTCAACTCCAGTCATGCTGTGGAGTGGAAAATGAGGTGTGAGTCTCTGTCACCAGAAATCAATACCCAGGGGACCTAAATCACCTCCCTCACCATAGATCTCTACCTAACAACATGGCAGCCCCCAATTCAACTCAACTTACATCAGTGAGAAATAAACTTCTGAATTAGAGGTGGTATAGTTTAGATGTTACACTAGCCAGTATGTCCTTAATTAATTGTCTGTTTATTTATCTACCCATCATCTGAGACTAGAATTCTCCAAAACACCACTACTGATCAATTTTTCAACAGTAAATATGAATCTTTATCATCACAAATTATTTCAGCTTATTTTTTTAGCATAAGTTTTTAAAAACCAACAGCCGGACCTACTCTCTTCACCTTTAGTCAATGTCCTAGGGCCCTAGGGTCCCCATTGAGTTCTTCCTCCCATCCATGCCAGCCCTGGCCCTGCCTGACCCAGCCACAAACCCTGGACTTCATGCTCTCTGCTGGGACATGGATATTAAGGGACCTGGGCCCCATAACCAGCTTGCTGGCCCCACATCCAAACCCCTGGCCATATGCACTTCATGTCCTGGGGCTAGAGCTGGGTGGCATCTCTGGAAGTCCTTGGGTACCAGCTTATTGAAGTCTCCAGGACAGCCTGTGCACCTCAACACCTTGGTATCTCCTGCCATTTATCTTTATTAGTGAATTTGACCCTGTATCCAGTCACCACCCCAGAGGATTCCTGAGCTTGGACCTATTTCTCCTGGTTTTCAAAGCTCGGCCTTAGTCATCAAAGATGTAGGACTGACTTGTCAAAGTAGAAGGAGAAATGAGTTTAGAAGCCTCACTGCTCTCGCCAAGCTTCATGAACCCACAGGAGCTGGCTCTGCCCCTGGGTACAGATGGAGGCAACTTTATCCCGGGTTTTCCACCTCCGCAAACTTCCCCACCTGCCTGACCTGGCACTAAGCCCTAGTGGGAAAGGTACTCAACTGCCCCTGTGAAGTGCGGGGCTGATCCCAGCTGGCTGGTTGGGCCAGTGATGAAAGCAGGGCACAAGGTGAGATCATTTGGGGTTGGAAAACCAGGCATAATCACAGCTCTTTCGATGGAAAGGACAGTGCAGCCAGGGAACTCAGGTCTTGTGCTTCCCAGTCCACCCACTTTCATCCTTCTACAGGTCTCACCTGCAGCCAGGCCCCGTTTTATTCTTGTTTCCAGTGGGCCACACAAGAATGACACTTAGCTGCTGCGTACCACCATGGCTGCAGGAGAAGCAAGCAGGGGCATCTTTCCGGGAAGACCAAAGGCAGCACTGTGCAGGTGGGCAGTGGGTGGTGGCAGGCTTGGGAGGGGCTGCTCTCTGTGTAGAGAACACAGGCTGGAGCTCTGCCTCCTCATGGGGCCCGAAGGGCTCCTCGGCCTTCAGTGCAGGATGCTGGCCCTGGACTCCATTTAGTCACCAGGCTATAGATGGCACGAACCACTGGGAACCCCTCATAGGAGACGGCTGTGAGTTCAGGACCTGGGGCCTAGTCCTAATATCGCCCAGTGTCAAAGTAAGAAGAGAATATGAGTCAATGGGGATGTGGCTGAGAGTGCGTAAACCTAGTCTAATCGTGAAGAAACATCTGACAAACACAAAATGGGGAACTTTCTCATAAAGGAAAAAGCAGGGGGTGGGGGAAGTCTGCATTTCAATCTCAAAACTACCAGTGTCATAAACGACAAAGACAGGCTGTGCAAATATCCCAAGTGAAGGGAGGCGAAACATGCATACTCGATACACAGAATACCCGGCCCTCGGCTGGACCCTGGCCTGGATGCGGGGAAGGGAATGCGAGCAAGGACCTGCTACAACCAAGAGACAACCTGGTAGCTTAGATTAAAAGCAATATAAACTTGTGACCCGGGTGACCCCAGGGTGGTATACATGGGTACGCAGCCTTAGCACTTACAGAGAGCTCATGGCACACTCAGGAAAGTGTCCAGGGACAAATGGCCCAAGGGGGTAAGGACTCTGTCCTTTATACAATTCAGAAAAGAATTACGTATGAGCAGAGGCAGAGAAAGCAGACAGGATAAGACGTAACAATTCGCAAGAGTATGCGTGTGTGCCTCTTTCAATGCACTGCTTCTATTCTTGGGGGTGCTTGAAGTTTGAAATTATTTCCAAGTAAGGACTTTAAAAAATAGCAGTAGAACTATTTATTTCAAACAAAATCCCATGCAGAGCTCCATGTGTAAAATAGGTCTAGCAGGGCTGTCAGCAGCAAGGCTGGCCCTGGGCTCTGCCATCTAGTGACCCTTTGGTGGCCCCAGGGCCTTGTGAAACCCAGCTGGGAACCACAGAGTGTGCTGTGCTCCCAACACATCAGGGAAGGTGGAGAGTGGCAGTGGTTGCTGTACCCTAACGTCTAAGCACTCACACACACTTGGGCTCTCCTTGCGCCGCCTCCAGCGGAGTTCCCAGTCCCATTTTATGGGTGGGGACACTGAGCTGGGAGAGGGGCTCTTGAGCTCCCCTGGCTTGATGTGCGTGCAGGGGCCCGTGGGACTGTTGTCCAAGGCTACACAAGGAAGCTGAGGTTCAAGCCGAGGGCCGCAGGCCAACCCCACAGTCCCTGCTCTTGTCAGGGAAGTGGCTGAGGCTCCGAGGGGTGGTGGCTCCAAACTGCCAGGGGCCAAGATTAAATCGAACACCTCTGGACTCCCAGTTAGCGCTTGGCCAGAGATGGACGGAACCCACCGTGGTCCCTTGGTGAGAACCTATTGGTTTCTGGCGGGAAATCTTGGCTCAGAGCCCTGACCCTGGCCTGACCATCGTAGCTCAGAATCGCTGGTCTGGTTAGTCTCTAAGTCAGCAAAGATTGCAGTCCCCTACTCCGCTCTGTCCCCCACCTGCTGTCCCCAGCTGGCCAGCCCCACCAACTGCCATTCTTTCCCTCCCTCCCCGCTCAAAATTAGCCATCCCCCATCCCTGCCTTGGTTAAGTTTTCAGTAGCCAGACCCACAGATAGCAAAGGTCACAAGGCTGGAACATCACCACCACATGACTGGGGTTTTAAAAGAATTCCAGGAAGCCAGAGGTTTCTGGGGAAATGAGGCTCGCTGAGAATGGAACTGCCCTTTCCCAGCCTAGCTAGGGTAGAATGAGGCAGGAGGCTGTTGCACCCTTGGTCCTGACTCCGCCCACAGCCCCCACTGCCCTGAAGCCCCCAGTCCCGCAGGATCTGGAGGAAACGATTCTCCCAAAGACCCGAGACCCAGAAGGGGACATTTGTAGCTCGGAAGTGCGGCTGCCAGGCAACCTGCAAACTGCAGGCTCCTCTGGGTTTCAGGGTAGCCCCAGGCGGGGACCACTGTGGCCCTTAACTAGGAGGAATCAAGCTGCACACTGGGTCACCCAAATTGCTCAGCAATTGAGGGGCAGAGCTGGGATGGGAACTTGGGTCTGGCTCTTCCATATCCCTCTGGGTGGGGCTGCCCTCAGTGAAGAGCGCTGTCTCCTTCCTGCTTTGACTCAGTTTCTGTAACGTTCCCTCTACCCACCCTGAAGGACAGCCTGATCCTGCCTGCCTGCCCTAGACCCAGAACTGCTTGCTCAGTCTGAGACGGCTCCTGGCTTATTCTTGCCCGTGCTTTGCTTGGCCAGGCCAGGCTGCCCAGGGCTCCAGCTCCTAGGGCTGTCCATGCTCATCTCTTTGAACGCTCTGGGTTTTGCTGGCAGCCTATGGGCCCTGCCTTATTTCTGTGGGAATTTTTTTAAGGTGGGTACTTGGTTCTACTTGCATCCTTGGCCTCTTCACTGGTCTGCAGACTGCACAACTCACCCGATGTCCAAGTCTAAAATCCACCCTGTAGAAGACAAACCCTTCAGGACCCCACATCTCTGCTACAGCACTTCATCTCCCAATTGCATTTCCAACATGACGCGAAGGAGTCCATGAGCATTTCTAACTCAGTGTGGGGTCTGCCTGTGGGAAATAACATTCATTCTCACCGGAGGATACACACCAGTTTAGCACAAAAAGTGACTCTGACCTGGAAATGGGCCTCTACCCTGGGAAGCTTTTCTAGGAGAGACCCGACCCTAGGACACATCTCCAACCTGATACCTGCTCTGCTGGTCTATGGCCTAATGGGCCTGCCTTTCTCCAAGTGAGGAGAGAGCCCTGCTCCTCAGGGGCCACAGATGCACCTGCAGGGCAAGGTGTTGAGGACAACGTTTTATGCAGGTTGTGTCTGTATTCTCAGTGACTAAGCACAGCTTCTGGGCCATGGGGTCTTAGTTTCCCCTTTCTGTAAAGCAGCTTCCACAGATGAGGAAATTGGCCTTAACAGGCTAAGGAAATCATTCAAGGTCATTGAGGGAGTTGAATCATCCAGGGATTTGAATCCGGGTCTGTATGTTATAGAGGCGACAATCTTGCTGTTCTCCATTACCATGGGTGCCATGTACACTACTCAAGCTGCTCACTGTGCAGGGCATCCAGCTGACAGATTGGGTTGGGGGTGAAATTCAGCCATTGTTCTGTTCACGAAAGTGTGCATTATGGTGTGGTGATGCCTATTCTGACCCACCTGAAGGAGTGCTGGGGTAAACTGATTATAAATGGTCTGTAGCACTCCTCACCCTACATCTCTACCCCTTGGACTGTGACTTTGCATGGGAAAGTGTTCCTCAACCCAATCTCAACCCCAATCTTATGACTGAACAAACCAACAACATGTACCAGCAACAGCCTGCAAGTCCATGGCAGGACTCAGCAGGCTCAGCAGCCTGCACTTGATCTCCTGGCTCCAGCAATAGCCTGGGCACAAACCTGGGTTAACCTGACGCAGGACCAGGAGCTGTGGACCAGGGATCTTGGCACCAACTACTGCCAGTCACAGCACGACAGACAAGTGCAGCTATTCTCAGCCAGCTCCAACTGGCCACGGCTCACTGCAGACCACAGAGCCCAGCAGAGCTCAGCACAGCTGGGTGAACCAGATCCTCTCCCAAATTCACATGGCCAAGAACTAACTCCCAGCACCTAAGAAGTTGACCTTATCTGGAAATGGGGTCACCAAACATGTAACAGGCCATGAGGTCACCCTGGACAAGGGAAAGCCCCAACCCTGCTATGAACACTGTCCTCATAAAAAGGGGAAATTTAAATACAGACTGCCCTGTGCAGCCTGGCGTTTGGCTGGAACAGAGGGAGCTGGATCACCCCTTGGGGAAGGTCCTCACTTACCTGGGTTGCCGAGTGCCATGGAGTCATAGATGAGCTTGCAGGTCTTGAGCAGGATAGAGATCTTCTTCTCAGGTGAATAGGCCTTGTGCATGCTGGCCAGCTTCTGCAAGATCTTCTCCAGGACGGCCACTTCAGGCACACTGGTGGTTACGCCCAGGTCAGTGGTAGTGGTGGCCAGGACCACCTGCTGGTTCACCTTGAGCTGCTGCAGGGAGCCGTCCTTGCTGTGGATCTCATGCAGGCTTGAGTCGATGGCTTCCTTCAGGGGCTTCAGGACGCACTTGTACAGGGCCGACTCCACGATGGCTTCTGTGGGTGTGCAGGGCACAAGGTGAGAGTATCAGTGGCAAGAGTCCTGTTACCCGGCCCTGCTGCCCAGCAGTGCCCCCGACCCATCTTGGTTCCTGCAGGCCCCACTCGGCCCCAGCATGTCTGACACATGGACCCTGTAGGAATCCAGCAGAGCATCACTGCAGACAAACAGGCATAGGAACCCCAGGCAACTCAAGTCACTGGGTACTGTACCCGGTGCTATACACAGGCCCTGGCACAGAGTGAACCCTCACAGGGCTGCTTACCAGTGCAGTGCACGCTAGTCCCACTGGAACTGTGCAGTGGACAACCTGGCCAGCTGTATGCTGAGGGCCCAGATGCCCAATAAGTGATTGGTGGATTTATTCTTGACCTCTCTTTGAAAACCCACATCTACTTGACTTGTCTCACAAACATAGCGCACCTAGGTTCTCGTCACTCCCACGGCCACCACCCTGACCTGGGCTGGTCAAGCTCCCCATTGTCTCCTGCCCAGGTTATATCAGGAGACTCTCATGCCTGTTACATGTTTCAATGTGACAGTCTTCTGCCCTGATGGTCCCCCTTGGAGCCAGCCAGAGAAACCTCTATCACCACAAGCCAGATAAATCTTTCCTCCCTCAAGCTGTAGGTGTCAGACATCTCATCCCAGCACCTGAGAAAACTAACCAATGCATAATACAATAAATTCAAAGCCCAGGGCCTGTGAGGCCTGCTCTGGTTGGCCCTGCAACCTCTTTCACTGGAGTTCTGCTTATTTCCTGTGTGCATGCTGCTCCTCTTTCCTGCCAAGTGGTTCCTGCCTCAGGGCCTTTGCACCTTCCCTTGCCCATGCCCCACTATCCACCTGGCTTACCCTTTGCCATAATGTCATCTGATCTGAGCAGCAGTCCTAATCAACTTGGGGAGTGGGCATCAGTGAACTCTGACCTCACAATAACTCCACCAGGGTGTGAATGAAAATATGGCTAATGTTTAAACTTTAAAAAAATTATTACAATAAAAGACATATTGGCATGAATTCCCCTAAAAGTACTCCTCCTCATTTTGAACATACTTATTATTCTTGCTGCTTCCTAAAGCAGTTCCGAAAGTCCTCTTTCATGAGTGTCTTTAGTTGCACTGTCGTGGCTGCCTCAACATCCTGAATCAATTTAAAGTATTTACCTTTCATGGTCATTTCGACTTTGGGGAAGAGCCAGGAGTCGCATGGTCCCAGGGAATAAGGTAGAGAAGGACACACTGTCATGTTTGTATGAGCCTGCCTTTCTGTTGGATGGCACTGAGCAGCAGCATTCGTTACTATTTTTGATCACACCTCACAAAGACACTCACAAAAGAGGACTTCCAGAATGGCTTCAGAAAGCAGCAAGAACAATGGGATAAGTTCTTTGGAAGCCAGTGGGAGGAGTGTGAGGGGGCCCATGGCAGTGTGTCTTTTACTGTACATGGCTCCCCTGCCAGTGGAAACATTTGGGCTCTGACAGGGTGGGTTGGAGGCCAAACAAGGACCTGGATTCACATCTGCTTGACACTGCAGTGATGATCAGCTGCTTCTGGTGACAGTAGGAAAACACTCCCAGAAAGTTGTTTTTGGCCCTATCACATCTCCAGGAGGGGTCTTGGCTATCCCCCGGCAGGGCCAGTCCCAATCCTGTCCTATGGAAGACACCTGGGCTGCCCTGTCCCTGGGGAGACTCATGCTGAGTCTCACGGCTGACCCTCAGCAGAGGTCAGGACAAGCCTTCCCTGCATGGGTTGCTCTTGTCTCTGTTTGGGCATCAGAGCTGGCTGTCCTGGGTCCCTGTCTTGCCGCCTTCCTCATCTCTTCCACCAGGAGAGCACAGAACACAGACTGGGAAGAGACTTTCCTTCCTGCTGCCCTGGGCTTCTGTGTGACCTTGACTGTGTTCCTTCCCATTGCAGAGCCTGTTTCCTACTTTGCATAAGAAGACAGCTGTGCTTAGCCTCAGGCCCCTCACATCAGAGAGCCCTAGCTCTCCTGGGGCACCATCTCTCCAGACTTTGACCCTCTGCAGCCACAAACAGGTGCCAGGACTGAGTCTCAATGGTTCCTTGTGCCTTTTACCCTAACACCAAAGGCAGGGACAGTGCCTTATGTGGCTTAGGTTCCCTGGGTCTCACTGGCACAGGCAGAGCCTGGGCGGGGTCACAGCAGCAGAGCAACTGCTCATGGATGGGCCACTGTCTGGTCTGAACCAGCTGTACTGCGAGCTCTGTCCTCTTGGCTGGGTCACTGAGCCTCTGGGCCACAACTTCCTGGGTACAGCAATGGCCTAGCTGCTCAGTTTGGCATGTCCTAAGGCTGAGGTATGCAGTGTCTGGAATGTAGCGGATCCTGCTGGGGCCACTCAGTCTTGTTCCCTCTCTGCTGCCTGCAGCTCCAGCCCCACCCATCTTTGGTGGCCCCCCTCTCCCTGCCCCACACTCAGCCCAGAGCCAGCTCTGGGGACACTATGCCCTGTTGTGCCTGGCAGACTCTACATCCAGTACCTGTTGGCATCTTGGTACCTGAGACAGAGCTGGCTTTTGCAGATACCTTGTGGTGGGTGATTCCTTGATCAGCCAGCTGGCCACCCTGGGGGACTCAGGTCTCTCCTGCTATTTTTGGCAATGGTCTGGTTGGCACTAACTGCCTTTGTCTTGCCCAGGGCCGAACCAGCTCCCTGACTCATTTCCCTGCTTTGTCCCCTCTTCTGTGCCCTCCACACGCCCTTCAGAGGCCTGTTGCCTCCAGGCCAGACCCTCAGCCTGACTTCCACACAGCCTCGAGAGGGTGGTCCCTGCTCCTCTCACCCCGTCACCCGCCTCTCTGCCCGTGTCCACACTGCTGTCTCTCTCTAAAGGGAAGCCCAGCCCCACTCTCTCCACTGCTCGGCCCCCTCCAGCTTCCTCTGAGCCTCTAGGAGCTTCCACACCCCTCCACGCCCTCCAGGTCTGCAAGCTGCCAGGGGCTCCGTTCTCAGATCAGGGCTGGTTTCACCCAGTCTCGTGGCTCTTTCTGTACGGACAGTTCCCAAATATCTATCTGCAGCCTACACCGCACCCCAGAACTGCAGACTCAGATCTCAGCAGCTCACTCGACATCCCCACTGGGGTGTCTGGCAGGCAGCTCCAAGGCCACCTGTCCAAACCTGAGCCCCAGGACTTTTCCCTAGTGCCCACCTCAGGAAGCAACAGCTGCATCTCCTAGGGACCCAGTGCTCAGCCCCACACCCAAAGTCCAGCAGTCCTGCGCCCCACCTTCAGGACAGATCAGAATCCCAGCTCCTTGCCCCACCTCCCTCTCCTCTGCCTGACCCTGACATGCTCACTGCAGGACCAGATGGGACAGCGGCTTCGGAGCACATCTGTTGGCTCCCAGTCATCCTCACAGCCAGAGCGACGCTGTGCACATGTGAGATAGTGTCACTCTTGAACTTGCACCTGCTGCAGCAGGAACATCTCTTGCACAAAAGCTACATCTTCAGGGTGGCCTTCAGGCCCTAATGACCCCCCTCCCCAGGTGTCTCCTGACCTCACTTCCTGCCGTGTTCCCCACTGCGTCACTTCACTTAAGCCGTTAGTCAGGTTTCCTGCTGATTGCCTGTTGCCCTTTTCAAATGTATGCTCCCGGGGGCAAGAGGGACTTTCGCAGGTTTTGTTCCCCTCTGTTTTTCCAGCTTGGACACTGACAGCGTCTGGCACAGAGCTGGGTGCCCAATGACTCTGTTAGCTGTCTGCTCCGATGGAACTTAGCATTCCCCAACCAGAGCTTCGTGGGAGCAAGGCCTGCGCTGCTCTGACTTGGCACCCAGTTGTGGGATAAATCCCGGCTGCTGTGGGTGACCCTTGCCCGTGCTGCCCCCGAGCTTCCTTCCTGGAGAACCCTCCACCTGTAAGACCCTGTGCAGATACACACACATAGCAACCAGGGAGGCAGCTTCTGGCTTCTGACCTCAATGTCACTATCCAGCCCCACACCCACAGTCCCCATCAGTCCTGTGGCTTGGAGAGTCTATGTTCCCAGGAGCCTGCTGGCGAAATCCTGTCTCCCTGGGAAGATAACATTCATTGCTCTTTCTGCAAGAAATACTTATAATGAATTGACTATGTTGCAGAGTCACAAATGTCTCTTCCTGTCCCCAGCACTAATCTTTAATTACTGAAGAGGGGAAGCTGGGGGACCCCAAGAGGGTGCCACTTAGAGGGCTTCAGGAAGGGACCGTTATTAACTAGTTAGTCTATCATCAGCTCCATGTTTTTACAAGGGCTTTAGCCACACAGCAGTGTGATGTGTGTGTGTGTGGGGGGGTGTTCTTTGAACTTGGGGTGCTCTAACTTTGATCTACCCACCACTATAGCATTTTATTTTTTATTTCAAGACAAGGTCTCACTAAGTTGCTCAGGCTGGCCTTGAACTTCAGATTCTCTTGCCTTAGCCTCCTGAGAAACTCGGATTACAGGTATATATCACCATGTCTGGCTGACTATTTTACATATTTATGTAGGTGTATAGTTGATTTCAACGTACGATATAGATCTTACTATGAATTGCAAACTCAAAAAGGTTTGCTCGCTACTGGATTAGAGGCTGGCATGGGTGGGAAGGGGCACACTGCTTGAGAGGTGGTCAGAGCAGTGAGCTGGCTTGGGCTGGCTCCCTAGAAGAGGGTCTGGGTGCGTGTGGTTTACTGGAGAACAGAAGGAAGGAATAGAGAAGCGGAGTGCGCCAAGGGTGGGCTTGAGCCGGGCTGAAATCTGGGCTGGGGGGTGCGTGACATGGCTTCTGATGGCCAAGGTCAATTTCTGCGAAGAGGGTAGCTGCGCACCTCCGGAGCCAGCCCGTGCAGCAGCTACAGAGGGGCACACAAGCTGAGAAGGGCTGAGGTAGAGGCACCAACCGAGTCACGCCTGGGGGCGCCTAAGTCTACGCCACCCATCCTTCTCCCCCTCTCACCCCCCCATAGGTACTGACCAAGGTCCTCCTCTGCATGCAGGGCAGGGTCCACCAGGGCCTTGAGTTCGGTGCTCTGCAGCAAGTAGCTCTTGAGCTGGGTCATCATGGTGCGGATCTCCTGCAGCATTTCCGTGCTGGAGGTCTGGCGCGCCATCATCTCTAGACTGTACACCTTGTAGTCCTGCACCAGGCTGCCGAAGTATGAGCCCTTGTCCTGGGCCAGCTCCACCACCTTCTTGTACAGCTTGCGGTTGTTGGAGAGGAAGGCGTGGAAGACATTGGTAAAGCTGGCAAAGCTCAGCCGGTGGCGTGCCTTGTCCAAGATCATCGATGGCTTCTTCTTCACACTGGGGCTGCTGAAGTCCAGCTCCTCCTCCGCACTACTGGTTGAGTAGGAGTCCTGGTCGACAGTTGAGGAGGGCACTCCCAGGCTGTCTGGGAGGGAGGCCAGAGAGCCCTTGAACTCTGGAGAGCTCTGGGCACAGGTGCTAGCCTGGGCATGGAGCTGTGGAGTTCCAGACTGGGAGACAGCACCCGGGTCTTCTCTGGGCACACCAGGCGTGGATTTCTCAGAGGTCACTTTCTTTGTGGGGGGCTTGGCACTCCCCAGGGGACTTGGGAGGACAGAGGCCAGCTGCCTAGAGATCCGTTTCTTCCTAGGGGGTGGGACTGGGGGTGGTCTGGTCTTCCTGGGAGGGTCTGGCATGCTGCCTAGATCGCTGACTTTGGCTTCTACTTCCTGGGCTTGTTCTATGGTCCTCTGAGGACTATCTACAGGGCTGCCCCAGGTCCCTTGTGGAGGCAAGGTGAGCTGGGTCTCCCTGGAAAGACCTAGCTGGTCCCCATCAGCCACCATTCCCACACTCTGGTCTTCTGAGGATAGCCTCTCAGAGACACGTCGTCTGGGAGGCACGGCCGGAAGGCTCTTCTTTGTGGGCACTGGAGGGGCAAGGGTTGGTTGCAAGGAGCTAGGAGCTGTTCCCGGCTTCATCTCTTGTTCTCTGAAGGCACCCAGGCCTGCAGTGGGGTGTGGGAGCCTCTCGCAGGTTGTCATGGGTGGCTGGCTTGGATGGTCTGGGGGTCGTGGGGCATGGGATGGGAGGTGGGGGGCAGATACTGGGGGAGAACTGGGCAAAAGATAAGCAGGAGCAGAGAGCACTGGGGCTCGGGCCAGGGAAGGCACTGAGGGCGGGGGCAGGGGCGGGGGTGGGGGTGGTGGGCGGCGGGGAGCCCACCTGGAGGTGGGTGAGGTAGTAGCGTCCGAGGTGGCAGGCTCCAGGCACGAGGGGCAGCAGCTGGTCGGCGACAGGTTGGCAGGCAGGGCTTTGCCACAGTCCGGGATGAACACAGGATTCACAAACCACAGGCGGTCGTTTCCTATCGACAGGTGGATTTCGCAGCAGCAGTTTGTGTAATGGGCTGCGGGCCTGAGGTTGGAGGCTATGGGCCCCCCAGGAGCTGGGTCTTTTAGGGGCTCGGGTGGGCTGCTCCCTCCTTGCGAGGGGTTCAGTGAGGAGTCCCAGAAGCCTGTGGAAAGCAGAGAGCGAGAGGCAGTCAGTCCTCAGGGCAGGCTTGTGCAGTGGGGGCAGCCTGGGAGGCTGCTGAGAACTTGCTTCTCTGCAAGAGCTGTTTTCCCTCTTGGGCTCCTAAGCCTCTCCCACCACTTCCTGCCTCCCTCGGAGGGGAAGCCCCAAGCCCTCCTCCCCAGCAGTTAGGTGGGGCTGCTTGGGGAATGTGACAGGCTCAGCTTGAGCTCTGTCCCTCAACGTGACAGCCCGCCATGGAGGGCACCAGTGACCCAGGGCGGGGGTGACAACAGCCGCGCTGAATCATGAGCTGCAGGAGGCATGTGCGGGGAAGGTATGACGGTGAGAGAGGGGATGCAGGCCTAGACACCCCCTAGCTGACCAGCAGGAAGCACATGACAGGTTGCTTGACTCCTCCAGGCCTCAGTCTAGCCATCTCGAAAATGAGATCTTCCCAGTACCCACATCAGAGGGGTCAGAGGAGGGAACGCAATTGTACCAGGGAAGGGCCTTTGGCCTGTTTTGGCTACCATGGTTGTTACCTGCAGGAAAAACAAGCCTGTGGTCTGTGGCCAGCGGGATGAGACCTGACTCACCTCAGTGCCCATCCACAGCAAACCAACCTGACCCTCGTGGGTCTTGATGTTTGGGTCTAATACTGACAGCTACTGACCACTTATGACTTAGTCCTTGGCTGCAGTCACCAAGGCAAGCTTGGTTCAGGAATTCTTGATCTCTAGGTACGGCACCCCATCAGGTAACCATGAATGGTCAAGACCTCCCTCCCAAAAAGGCACATAAACATGTTATCTTGGGAATAATTTCAGCTGACTTGAAGACCACTTGAGCTGGTCCTATTCACCCTGCGAAGCTCAGAACTGGAAAGAAAATTAACTAGGCAGAGCAGAATTCCTCCTGAATGGTGGGGCTGCCTCCCACCCAGGGCTTCCTGCTTCTGGGAGGGACGCTTGAGCAAATTATAACGGGAGCATTCAAAAAGTTTTGGCTGTGTGCCACCTCATGGGCCACAGGACTATCTCACTGTTCCCAGACCCTACACCTTGTCCTGATTTTGCAGATGCAGATGAGACCCAGAGATCCCCAAGCCTTCACTTGAGATCACAGAGTTGGTGAGTGAGGGAGCTGGGGTCTGAATGGGGTCACACTCATCTTAAAGCCCCTGTATTCACCTGCTGTATGGTGTGGCCTTCCTTTGGAGGAACTTGTGACACTTCCCCTCTGGGGCACTCTCCCAGCATCAGTGAGTGACGATGGTTGACCCAGAGTGGGGATGTGCTGAGAACACAACAAGCACTTGATGTTGAAAGAAAAGAGGCATCACAGGCTGGTGGAGGGCAGCAGAGTGTATGCCCCCTGAGAGACAGGGGCACTCTCAAGAATGTGGGTATTGGCCGTCTTGCTGGTCAAGGGATCACAAACCCAAAGAAAGTAAGTGGGCACAATCCTAGCACCTAAAGCTAACTGTGACTCACCTAGCTGTGTGGTCTCCTCCTTATCAGGAAGGAGAGAGGCACTCACCATTCACCCAGCCCTAGGCGGAGATCTTGTGCCTGGAAGTGAGCCAAGAAGGCCCAGTGGTGAGCACAATAACAAGATGACAAGCGTTTGTGTGTCTCTCTCCAGCACGCAAAGTTTTGTGCACAACACAGCTACTGGATTTGGTATGTCCACAGCAAGCTCTCCCATGACCTGGATGAGCTACACTGTGTGACATGGGGTCCCTGACTTCACTTTCTTTGGCAGCTACTGATCCCTCCGTGAGCAACTCACTTGGCTGCTTGCACTGAGCACATGGATGCTCTGGGCATGGAGTGAGTGTTGGAAGCACTGTGTCCATGCCTACCTGAGCCCAGTGAAGTCGTCCCCTTGGAAGATTTCCTAGCAAAGCTGCTCAGCCCCAGGTTCCAATGAGACTTTTCTTTTGTGGGAAGATGGAAGTCATGGGGTAGACAATCTCCAGAACTGCCTACCAGAATCTGGAAACTCCTCTTCTTGCTTGCCTAGATCATTCAAAACCTGTGGGCTCTGGCCTCTGAATATCTTCTGAAATCATCTGCTGATTCTTCATCCCACTCTATCTGTTGTTCCCGTCTTCCTGCACTGCTCCACCGTTACATCCTGGCTAACCTGTTCCTGCTGCTTGCAGTTTTTTCCACCTTCTCCACCTGCAAGCACGTATTCATCTTTCACGCAGTGGGTCCCATGTTACCTGTCTGGTACAGGCTTAATGATGCATCTGGGCCTCACCTTTGCTCTTCTGTGCCCCCCAGCTCTGGTGCAGGCTCTGACTCTAGTGACCAGCGCTGGGACTACAATTCCCTGGCGGCATCTGACTCCACCCACCAGGCTCTGCCTTTCCAGATGGCAGCACCGGTGCCTCCTCCATCTGCGGATCTCTAGACTGCAGGACAGTGGAGTAGCTCAGCCAGAGCAGAGGCAGGGCTCTGGGGGAGGGGCCACAGGAAAGGTTAGCTCTTCCTTCTAGCTGGGCATGGCCTGAGGCATGGGGAGGCGAGAAGCCAGGACAGTGAGAGGAAGCAAAAGGAGGGCTAAGGAACTCCCTAAGTGAATCCCCTGCATCTATCTGGACATCTGCTCCAGGACAGCACGACCGGTCCAAACAGCACATTTTCCACCATTCACTTGGATTTCAGCAGGAGGAGAGCAGATGTTGGGCTTCAGGGCAATGGGCTCAGGGCCCAGGATGCTGAGCCCTTCCTAAAGACAGGCTGGGTGGCAGGGCACAGGCCTCCAGGCCTGAGGGGAGGGGAAGCTGGGAGCTGAGGTGCTGTCTCATAGGGTCAGAGGCCCTGTTGGGGAACCACAGTGGCAGTATGCTAAAATAAAAAAAAAAAAGGAAGTGGGTAACTTTCTCTGCCGTCTGTAGAGGACCAAGGCCAGAGAAGCGGAACATTGTGCCATGCAATCCTAGTGGTTGGCTAAGCTGCGGGTGTCAGTGCCCGGTGGCACCATGCCAAGACTTGTCTCAGTTGCTAAGGTTCCTCTAAAGAAAGACGTGTCTTAGCTGGGTGTGGTGGCTGGAGGCTGAGGCAGGAGGATCAAGAGTTTGATCCCACTTTGAGTAACTTAGTGAGAGGTCTGATGTCAAAATAAAAAATG
Source organism: Dinomys branickii (assembly GCA_004027595.1). NCBI lineage: Eukaryota > Metazoa > Chordata > Mammalia > Rodentia > Dinomyidae > Dinomys > Dinomys branickii. Next base: position 124,157 of record PVLD010002984.1, read on the forward strand.
GGCAGGGGATACGTCTCAGTGTGAAAGTCCTGGGTTTAACCCTCAACCCTTCAGTACCACATACACAAAAGAAACAGGAGGACTGGAGAGAGGAGAAGAAAAGGGGGAGAAGGCGAAGGAGGAGGAGGGCGGCCTGTTCCCTTGCTGCCTCTGCGCTGCCCTCTGACGGAAGCAGCCACTTTGGGGCCCTATCTGACCTCTTGACCTCCTATGACACTCAGAAGGCCTGGGCTGTGCCAGGTGCTGGCTGTAGCTCCTAAGGGCAAATTAAATTTTCACCTTTGGCATCCCTAAGCAGGCAGCAACACAGAAAGGGGGTGGATAAACACAGCAAAGTACTCAGATGCCACGGCAACTGCTCAAAAATCCAGTCACTTCCAGGAGTGCGTATTTCTGGGGCATCCCAAAGATAGGCTTTTGGACAGTCATCCGAACTCACATTTCAATGAGTCTTTAATAACTAGAAAAATTCTCACTGTATGATGTAAAGGCAAAAGCGAGCCACATGCTACTTGGAACTGCTAGAGAACATATGCTTTTCTTCAAAGCGTTTTTAAAATATTACACGTATATGTACTGCAGACGGGTTTGAGGACCACTGCCAATAACCCTTATTCTTTACTTTTGCACTTCGAATCAACTAGATGAAAGATTAGCGCTGAATACTCCCTATGTTAGCTCTGTGGCCCCAAGTAACATGAAATTCTTGAAGTCCAAGGTTACACCTTATACAGCCTGCACTGCGGGATGCTGGCTGGTCCAAGTCCAGACTCGGACGTGCTTCCTCCGACTCAAGACGGACATTCTGATGTGTCACATCGTGCTGAGATGCCAGTGAGCAGCTCTGTTTCAGCCACATCATTCCTGTCTAAACAGCAGGGCTCATTCCACTCATAAAAAATTATGAATAGGATGCCAGAGAAATAAAGTTGCTGGCACTAAGGATAAGAAACACATATGCCTCAAAAGCTTATTATAACTGCAAAATGGGGAGGGGTTAGAAATCTGGTACTTTTTTTTTTTTTTTTTTTGAGACAGGTTCTCACTTTTGCAATTCAGGCTGGCCTTGAGCTCACTTTGTAGCCCAGGCTGGTCTTGAACTTGGGACGATCCTCCTGCCTCAGCCTCCTGAGTGCTGGGATTACAGGCGTGCGCCACCACACCTGGCTTCTGGTACATCTTTACCCTTAACCAAACACTCCTTGACTCTGAGTATGAGAAGGAAAAACTAAAAGCCACAAGCATGTTCCAGCAAAACAAAACCCAAAGCCAAGAGGCAAACTGTATTTCTACAGCAGTTGAGGGGACATGCATGGCTTTCATCCTCCTTTTCTGATCTTGTCAGCTAAAAACAAACATACCGAATCTACTGGGCTTTTATAAAAGAAAACAAATCTTAAAAAAACAGGGGCATGTGCAGGGGAGAATGCAGAGGGTAGGGATCACTGTCCTCCCTGTCCCAGCTCCAAGTCCACGCTCCTGCAGGACATGGGTCGCTGCGCTGCTTTCCACAGATGCAAGGCCTGGAGCAGCAGGGAAAGGGCCTTGGAACGAGCAGTGAGCAAAGGTGGCAGTGGGTACACACATAGGGCACTGAATTGAACCTCGGAAAGCTCCTCATGAGAACGCAGCTTCTTTAATGTCCTAGGGCAGAAAGCCCTTCCTTTACTTGATTTCTTTCTCCCTAACAACTGTACTGAAATATCATTCACCTAATTCACCCATTAAAAAGCACACCAGCGGTTTTTAGTATATTCACAGAGTTCTGCAACTGTCGTGACAATCAATTTTACAGCCTTTTAATCACCGCCAAGGAACCATATTCATCAGTGAAGAACCTTATGCCCAACCCTTGGCAATCATCAACATGCCTTCTGTCTCCGGATTTGCCTGTTCCAAACGCTTCTCACAGATGGAGCCAGACGTGCCTTTAGGTCTGGCTTCTTTCTCTAAGCATCAGGCTGCCCAGGTTCATCCATATTGCAGTGAGGTGTCAAGGACTCATTTCTGCTTCTGTCTGAGAAAGCTCTTTAGACCCCTTGAATTTCCATGGCCTCACAGCGGAAACGGCTTTCGTGCGGATGAATGAGATAGCACCTGTGTGCACCTATGCCGATGGCTTTGCCTCTTGTCTCCTTTTGGTGTTCCTGGAAATGCTGACAAAGCCAGAGAAGCACCTGCAGGGACTCTTCTCCACTTCCCACCACAAGGCTGGCGAGCACTCATCCAAATGCTCCCTGGGGGACCCGTGTGGACAGCAGGGGCCACACGGGGCCGGGCTGGAGTCAGGGAGGGGGCATGAGAGCACGTGAGGGGCAGGCAGGTGCACACAGCAGCTGGCTGCCGGCCCCGGAGCCCAGGAGACCTTCCACTTGCTTTTCCCAGGGATCCCTCAGAGTACTTCTTGATACCCATGCAGTTTGAGTGGGGATGGGTTCCCTGCCAGGAGAGAGCCCTTTGCCTAGAGTAACGCATGATGTGTGGGGCACAGTGGGTGGGTGCCTGGGCCTCCGGCAGATGCCACCCTTCCCGTGTTTATCGTTACTCCTGCAGGTGGAGAGTGGCGAGGCCCGCTCCTGCCTGGGCCAGGGGAGGTCAGGCCTCTGGTCTCTGACAGGATGTGCTTCTCCATCCCAGGTCTGCATCCATTCAGGGATGGACTGGAAAGTCAACCTTTCCTGGGGTCCGGGGGGAAGATGAAATCTGGTGAGCCTGGCTTCGTGTCCTCAGCACCTGAGGACACCAGGTCTGAACAGAATCCCTAGTCCCTAAGCTGCCACATACTCAAGTTCCATGTTAAGTTCCTTTCTTGAGGGAGTGAGTGCCAGACTGGTGAGTCTGAACTGCCACTGGCTTCCTGTGCAGCCTAACCCTTCTCCACAACCATGCAGTACCTGAGGCCCTTCCAGGGTGCAGTTCTGCCATTCCAGACAGGAAAGAGGGTCCCCTAAGAGGAGCAGCTTGTTTCAGACCCTGAGTGCTCCTAGGTTGTGGGACAGTCAGGCTCCTCCAGGGAGAGGAAGCTGCATGCAGCCCTGGGCAGGGACTGCCAGGCATATCTGCCTGAGCCCCACCCTGGGTAAGGAGAGCAGCAGCCACCCCTGATGGAGGCCTTGCATCTCTGCTGTCCTAGCAGCTTGGTCTCCCAGGTAGCCACTGTTGCAAAAACAACAGAGAAGGTCACAAGGTATCACTACAGAGCAATGGAGAGTCAGTAAGGCAGGTGCCCTCAGTGCAAATCCCAGCTTTGTTCCTTCCTGTCTGGGACACTTGGGACAAGGTTCTTAGCTAGGCTAATACTTGCTTTGCCACCTTAAAAATGTATATTTTTGTCTTTAGAATATGCAAGGATTATACAAACCAGTGCTCTGCAGTGATCAAAAAGCACCAACGATGTCATTTGAGACCCCAGGAAGTCGTGTGGACTGTACAAATTATAAAATCGCCACCTGTTCCCCATCTAAACTCCTGGATGGGTAAAAGCCCAACAATTACAATACCACCAAGTAGGCTACCTTCCCTGGTGTGGGAAGAGTTGGTGCATGAACTTCAGTATGGAGGACCACCGAGAGGGCGCCCCTGAAAGAAGACAATTTGCCTCCACTGTGGTTCACCTTGGCCCTACTCCTGTGTACTGAAATGCACAGAGCTGGCTAAGGAAATGCTCTACTCCCTCAACTGGGTCTAGCTGAGGCCTGTGTGTAGCCTCTGAAGCAATGCAACAGGTCTATGATGCCCCGCCTATGGCTCCCTCCTAGCGTGAGCGAGTCCGAGAGAGTCACGCTGGGATGGGGCTTGAGGAAGAAGTAGTGAAGTTCCAGCACAGATAAGGCCAACATCAGAGCTGAGGCAGCCAACTCAAAACCCAAAATACTTCCTCAAACTGTGTTATGCAGATTCCTCCAAAATTAGAGTCTACCTGTTACTGGAATCCACTACTCTTTCTGCATGCTTCTCTGCATATTGTAGAGCTATCGTCGTGCCTCCTACGTAGCCCAGCTTGCAGAATTCATGTAGTTCCCACCACCCTCACAGTCACTACCCTGAGCTACTCCTCTTTTCACAAGCTGTTAAAACCAGGTTTGGCCGTGCGTGTTGGTTGTGGCCTTTGTTCCACCTGGACTTTGGACCCCCTTGGCTCCCCATAACTGCAGATGTGTTTCTGTCACTTTATTCTCTTCAGGGATTGCACTGGAAGTGGCAGATTGGAATTTACTCATGAGAATTCCAATAACTTTCCCCTGGGATTATAATTTATGAACTCCCCTGGACAGCAGTGAGGTTTGAGGAGGGTGCTTATATTTTAGTGCTTGTTCTCAATGTCAAATCAGGTTTATAAACTTAGTACATTAGCCTAGCAGAATCTGAATAAAGCCTTCAGAGTGAGATGGGGTGGCTGTTGGAGCTAAACAACCAGGGTTCAAATCCCAGCTCTGCCACTGGACATGTTGCAGCGCTGCTTCCTCTGCCATACAATGTGGATTATGACAGCCCCTACTCTACAGGGTTAAGGCTGGAGTGAGTCAACATAGCTAAAAAGGTTAGGACAGAGTTGATGGTAAGGAGGTTAGGACATAGCTGAATGTCAACTCCAAGGGCCTGAACCCTGCTACTTCCTGGCTTCTGACCAGAAGCCATCTTCAGCATCTCTTACACTGCTGTCCTCTGAGCTCTGAGTTGGGGACAACAGCCTGGCCTGAGTTAGGAGGTGGTCCCTGGCCCCAAGTCTGCCCCCAACTCCCCCTGTGTCTAGGCTGTGCCCTCAGTCATCACCTCTGCTACTCACCACAGTGCTGCAGGCATCTGCTCAGCCACAGGTGTTGAAGTGTCTTAAAGATTTAGGGACGACCTGCTTTACTCATAGATGTGACCTGGCCCAAGGAATGAGATTCTGTGCTTCTGCCTGGGCACTGAACCTGCAGAGGTTGCCGAAGCAGCTCCTCACCCCCGTAGTAAATTTCCTGTTCCCAACATACTGACAGAGACAATTAGCCAATTCCTCAGCAGCTATGGGCTTGCAGTTTCCCTGGGGCCAGCACAGTGAGGCCCTAATCCTAGTTCCGCACCAGCCAGTCTTATTCCTGTACAGTGTGCTCTGGGGCCCCTGTGTAGGAAGAGCCCAAAACATCTGGGCTCTGTTATGATTCTTCGGAAGTCTCTGGATCAGAAGTGGCTGGTCCCTCTTCTTGCTCCTCTTCCTCTCGCTTCCAAGCCCCTCAAAAGCTCCAAGGCATAATGGATGGGTGATCTGAGGGCCAGTTGGTGCATAGGGGGCAGGCCAAGGGATCGAAGGGCCTCCTCTGGATCATGATCACGCCCACGCTGCTTCTCCTTCTGACGTGCACAAGGCTGGAGACTAGGGCTGTGGCAGACCAACGCTGGGAGGGCTCTGTGGACGCCACTTGAAAGACCCCTGGTGCTAGCCCAGCTTCGCCCAGAGCCACGGCCTAATGGTCGGCCTCTCTGCCCCAAGTAGGCTACCTCCCTGGGACAAAGAGGCTGTGCACCAGGGCCTCCTGGGCAGCTGTCTAGAAGGCAGCAGATCTCCCTGCTATGGTGCTCAGCAGTCTAGGCCAGGGAGCATGTGCCCCCACAGCCATGAGGACTGAGGATCCAGCTTGGTCTCAGTCTGAGGGGCCCTGCCTCTGCCCTTAAGTCCCATCGGCTCCTATAGGGAGGACTTACCCAGGCCCAGGTTGGAGATAGTCTCAAGGTCTGTGAAGCTGCTGGCCTCGAGGATGGCCTGGGGCAGCCGTAGCGTGAAGGGCAGTAAGTCTCTGTAAAGATAGGAGGGCCGCAGGTCAGGTCTGGGGAGAGGCCTGAGGTGCCCATTTCCAAACCTCCAGCTGGTGAGGCAGAGCCCTGTGTCCCAAGGCTCTGGGGTCTCCTGAAATGTCCCTGGAGCCAAGGCCAGGGTTGAGGCTGAGGGAGCTGCCAGGCGGATCCAGGGACACAGAGATGTGGCAGACCCATAGGAGCAGGGCGGGTCTCACTTGTCCCTGCTTTTCCCGGCCTGCTGTGCCCAGGCTTCCTCTGCGGGTGCCATTTAGGGTAAAGTGAGTGACCCGCACTTCCTGAGCCTGGCCTCGCTGCTCCTGGTGGCCCTGGGGGGTACACAGCCTCCAGCTCCATCTGATGCCTGGGGTATGAATTGAGAGCTGTTCAGGGCTCCTTCCACAAATCCTCAGAAGGAATTCAGACAGATGGAGAAATTGAAGCCCAGAGAAGGAAAGGGACAGGTCCAGGCCACACGCTGGGTCTGAGGCACAGTGTGCTCCAGGCTTCTGATTTCCAGGCCAGGCCTGTCTCTCAGGAGCAGCAAGGGGTGGGTGGTACTGCCCCACCCAGGGCAGACGGTCCCAATTCTGTCTTGTCCGGGCATTCAAAGCCTGCTGCACCCCCTTCCAACCACTCTGTTCTCTGAGCTCTTTTTCTCCTCCATGAAAATGGAAATCAATGAGAGAACCGAGGGGACTGTATCAGCCGCATCCATAGGTGGCAGCTGCTGTGATGACTTGTTCTGCCTCCCTGGTTCGTGCCCCGTCTACCTTGCCTGCAGCTTGATTCCAAGCACCAAACTCCCATCCATCCTGGGGTCATTAACCTGCACCCTTTCACTCTTCCTATCCCTGTCGCTCAGGTTGGGGCCTGAGGACTCTCGGCAGGGCCTTGTTCCCTGTCCCCAGCACTAGCTATGTGTGTGGTTCACAGCATGCAGACTCAGAGTATTTGCTAACTGGACCCATCCAGACTTGAAACTAGAGCAGAGAGACTGCAGAGCCGCCCAGACCACCCATGCACCAGCCCGAGGCTCTGGGGTCTCCCCACTTTTATGAGGCGAGAACAGCAGGATGAGATGAGCTGCAGCACAAGGTCCCGGGCCCTCTCGTGAGGACCTGGGTGTGGCCTTGGCTCCTCTACTGTCACGTGGATTGGGCTGCCAGCTGACCTTTGGGTTACTTGTGTGTGATGAACCAGAGGCCAGCTGGGGCCCCCACTCCCATCTCAGGCCCAGCCCTTCCACCACTGCCCCATCTCTCATTTTGAAGGATGGCAAAATTTAATCTCTTGTTGCCTCAGTTTACCTGCAGGGCTGTCTGGCCTGTGGGTGGGGTTTCCTATGGGTTCCAGTCGCCAGCAAAGTGTCTCTTCCAACAGGCAGCAGAGGCCGCTTGTCTCACCTGCTGCCCGGCCCCACATGCCGGCACAGCCTGCTGACACCTTGTCCCTCTGTCCTTGAGGAACTGTGGTGGCAGCTGTGGATCATGTCCGGCCTTGAACCCCAGCACCCAAGGCTCTTCAGTCTGATCCCTGCTGTACTTCTCCAGCTTGCTCCCTCACATCTGCCTCCCGAAGATCCTTCCCCACTCAGTGGGTGGAAGCTGCTACCCCAATGTGCTCACTGTCCCACAGCGAATGTGCCTTGCTCATCTTTGAGCCCCCTCATCCCCTCCACCCACTTCTACTCAGATTCTCCCATCCTTCAGGGCCTCACCAAGGACTCTTCCTCATGACCTGTACTCGAGGGTTTTAACCATCTGTGCTTCCCCAGGCAGCTCCAATTTGGCGCTTCAGCCAGGAGCCACCACTTCGCATGCCAAGGGAAGCACATACAAGATGGGAGTGTCTGCTGTGCATCTACTGTGGGGTAAGTGTGTTACAGGCCTTCTATCAAATGATGGTATTATTATATCCCAGCAACCCTAGAGTTGGCACGGAAGCTCAGAGAAGCAAGGAGACTTGCTCAAGACCATCTAGTCAAGACAAGAGCTTCAACCAGGAAACTAGGGTCAAAAAATGCTAATTTTTTTTAAGAGAAAAGGAACTACCATTTACTAAACTTTACCAATCAAGCACCAAGACATTTACCTGTGCTTCTCCACCCAGTCCTTACAATGACTCTGTGATGTAAGGACAGGATGGCCTACCATCATCTCCATTTTTTCAAACGTTAGATTTTAGATTGAGATTTCTTTTAGACATTAGGTTTGTTTGTGTGTGGTGTTGGGGATGGAACCCATGGCCTGACACAAGCTGGGCAAGCGCTCTACCACCGAGCTACATATATCTCAGCCCTAGAATTTTTTTGTTTTTGAGATAGAGTCTCGGTGTATAGATCAGGCTGGCCTTAAACTCACTATGTAGCCCAGGCTGGCCTTGAACGGATGGCCATCCTCCATGAGATTACAGGCATGTGCCACCATGCCTGGCTAGAATTTTTAAATTAGAAAAGAAGTATGTATTCACTATAACAGAGTTAATACTGAAGTGCTTAAAATAAAACATGCAGGTCATCTCCTTTTCAGAGAGTGACACTGTCATATCCTATGGGACAAACGTCCTCCCTGGCCCTTCTCTATGCCCTGATGGACATGTGTGCACACAACACATATAAAAGCAAAGACAGTGCCTTGCTGTGTACACTGCTCTGCAGGTGTTTTCTTCACATGATAGTTCCGCTGTGGCCAAAGAACATTTCACAAGTCTGTGTGTGCACACTGACCTCTTTCCTCTTTATGCGGCAAAGTATTCCAAATAGCGACTGTCACTTCTCTCTCTCTCTCTCTTTCTTTCTTTTCTTTTCTTTTTCTTTCTTCTTTCTCTTTCATGCTAATACCTACAGAGCTTACTCAGAGCTTTGCATAGATCATCTTTCTAAATGTTCTCAACAGCTCCATGACGTAGATACTTTCCCCAAACACATTTCAGAGCCAGGACAACTGAGGCACAGAGAAACATCATGGCTTGCCCACATCCCACAGCTTGTAAGTGATAATGTCTAACTTGAATGCACCCCGCCTGTTTCCAGGGTCATGCTCTTAATCCTTGGACTCAGTTCATTTTTAGCAAAACAAATTATTTCAGAATTGCCACTGGACCAAACAGTGCTGCAAAGAACAAGTTTATCACAACACTTTGGTTAGTTCTTTTGTTGGGTAGATTCCTGCATGTGAGCCTGTGGAGCTACAGGGACACGTATTTTAAGAAATGAAAGTTTTTGCCGAACTGACCCTCTTCCCCAAGCTTGTACCAATTTATATGCCAATAAAAACCACCCCAGATTGACAGAGCTGCTTGTTCTTCCTGATTTTAAGAGAACAATGACCAAACACCCAGACTCCTCCCACTTCAGCCTCAGGGGATCTTACTTGTACCCTTAGCTCAGTGATAAAGTTGGGGTCCAGAGGCAACTCAGTCTGCCTAAGTAAATCTTAGCAGCGTGTGCAGATGGGGAAGGCAGGCACCTAAAACTGGGACCAAAATGTCTGGCTTATTGACACCCTAATGGTAAGCCTGTGGGTCTTGGGAAAAGCCGGGGAGGCCTTCCAGAAAGTGTGCCGGGGAGGTGAGCAGCCACCGGAACACTCACCGAAAACCAAACACCGAAAGGAACTGGACAGTTTTGAATGACTTCATTCCTGCTCCAACACCTGACCATACTGTGTAGACCACAGAATTCCCCGGGGAAGCTGCTTAAAATTCAGATTCCTATATCCAAGTCCAAGGGTTCCCAGAGTCAGTTCGGGGAATGGGGCAGCATGTACACACACACACACCCCCCCCCCTACAAGTCTTATTCCAACTCCATGAGACCCATTCTATGATCTAGTACAGTTTACTTTTTCATTTATAAAAAAAAAAGTCATGATCCAGTAAACTGATTTTATGACCCCCGGGGAGAGGATGTTTCCAAGACCAAAAACCATTTCTCCAATTCTCCAGATACCAACTGGGCAGCCACCAATTCAATTTGGTTCTGACGCTAATTACCTGAAGCTGGAGCCAGACCCAGCACACTTCGGAGCTCAGGCCCGCAGGAGCACACCACTATACCAGTTGTAAGTCTCAGCCCATCAGCACTTCTGAGCAACCAGCTATAAACAGATGCTCCCAGGCACAGTGTTCAGAGCTTTCTTCAAAGGTGAAGACAATCAGCGAGCAGCCCTCTCCTCCAGGCAAGGAGGGTGGTGGCTGAGTCACAACCCGGGGCGTATCCTAGGGAGGGCAGTCCCCAAGGCACCTCCCTTCCTTCCTCATTTTGAGCAATGAGGCTCACTTTGAGGCTAATGACCCCTTTGCCCAGACTTGTACTGAATCCTGGCAAGGGGCTTAGCAGAGTGGCTGGCACCAGGGATGTGCTTAAGAAACCATCTGGCACAGTCATCCTCCTGTTGCCCAGGTTAAAAGCCCCAGCACCTCCCAGTCTCCGCTAGCCCCGTTCTCCTGTCTGCAGTGACTGCCTGAAGCCCTCTTGCCTGGGTGGCTGCAGTGGCCCTAAGTGGTCCCTGCTCTCCCGTCCTTCAAGCCATTGCTCTGCTCTGGGCCATGTGACCATGGGCAGCAGCACGGCTCTCAGCACCTGTGAAAGGAAGCCCCTGTAGTTCCAGGCAGAGCTTGAGGCCTTTAAGCCACCTTGCCGCTCTCATATTTTGAGGCTGCTGCAGCTTTCCCATGCTAGGTCCTTGCCCAAAAAGTCTTCCCTGGCTAGAATTTCATATATGAAGGGAGAGGCTGTTGGGGAGCACCATGCACCCTGCTGGCCATGGTCTAAGTACAGTGTGCTCAGCATGCAGAAGCAGCTGGAGCTAGGGAGTCAGAACACTGGGTTCATACGCAGCTCAGCCTGGTCATTTCTGGGGTGCCTGCTTGGTGCCAGCCACTCTGCTGAGTCCCTTACAGAGATTTCGGCACAAGCCGGGGATGGGAGTTCCTTGCCTGGTGAGGTATTACTGTGGTAAGATTTGGAAAGAACACTGTGGCAGTGCCCAGCACACAGCATGATGCCAGGTCAGTGGGGGGGGTCATCATGGGCATCTCTGCCAGCAATCCACTGGGCCCACATCCCATCCTCAGCATCCTACTGCCCAGCTTCTTCTGCACAATCTGCTCCTGTGGATGGGCACCTGGACCCTCAGGCTCATCTTGGCACAGGGAGCCTCACAATGCCTGTGCCCTCCAGGGGTGGCAACTATTGCTATCAAATCTAATCCTCAGCACACCATGACCGACCACAGGGCCCAGGGATCCTGAGCGATGGGAGCGCAGGTTACAGACTGAGCTTGGCTTCAGTACAGGCAGCTTAGAATCATGGTGCCCAGTGCATCCTGTTCAACCTCTGATCTTGACAAGGGTTTTTGGCTTATGGAACCAAAAGGTATTTTTAAACACTTGTTGACCTGAAACCAGTCTGAAAGAACAGAGCAGTCTGGCGTGGTTACCACCTCCTCCACTCAGCAGCTGCTTAATAATCCCAAGTTCCTGCCTAAGAAGGGGCACTAACCTTCCTTGCTGCCCTATAGGAAGTTCCTTCAACAACCCCTGCCAGGTGGTTGGGTCAGGTCGACCTAGGATGCCAAGCTGTCCTCGACATGGTGATACAGACAGCTGGGAGCTGGGCATTGAGCAGGAGGGGCAAAGGTTGGTCAGGGAGGGGCTCTTACCAGCCAGTCCACACAAGCATCAGAATGAACACCTGTCCTCAAGATTACCAGGGCATCCTGGCCATCTCCACCCAGGATGCTCCCTTCCCTTGAGGACTCCTTTTCAACCTCCCCCACCCCACATATGCACCCAGGCTTGCTTGGGACATCTATGGCAGCAGATGGGCATTATTCCGCTTGTCCTGTAACACAGGAGTGGGAAGACCTTCCTCGTGCCTCTTGTAGGGCTGGTCTACTCACCTACTGACACAGTAGAATGCGATCAGTTTGAAGATGTCCTCAAACACAAGAACTGAGCCTTCCAGGTACAATACTGGGGAGAGACAAGAAAGGCCCTGGGTGAGTAGCCTCCAAAGACAGGGAGGGAGGGGGGTGGTGCTCCCTGAGGGTTGAAGGAGTGGTGCACGTCTTTCATGTTCAGCATGGGTCCTGGTTTTGCCAGTAGTGTCCACCCACACGGCCCCATACATGCCAGCTGCAACCTAGACTTTGGGTGGTAAAAAGTGGACTTTGAGGGTGTCCAGGGGCCTTACCTGTTACAGCTGGTATTAATTCACGCATACTCATCACTTTTGGCAAAATGAGGCAGATTTTAGATCATAAGAACAGAATGAAGCATGCACTTGAGCATGCTGTGAGGAGCCAATGTGCTTTACTAATACATACCAAGCACTGGTTTCAACAGCTGGCATGATGTTTCTAAAAACTTACTTTCAACCATGTTTACAAAAGAGATCATAGTTTCCCATTAGGTTAGAGACACACTTTTAAAACAGCATTTCAAGAAAAATATTAACTAGAGTACAATGCAAGACGTATGTGGAGAGTGCCTACAAATGACCTAAATCTGAGAGACTCAGCCCATGGTGTGTGGTGGGGACAGGTAGAGGTGGCCGGGGATAGCCCAGCGCCACCTTGTGCCTGCATGTGGTGCATCGCCGGCCCTCTGCACTAACCCAGACAAGCCTCCTGGGCCTACCCCACAATCAGCAGCTCTCCTGGCCATCGGGTCATCTTCCCCAGAACACTTGCTGAACCTTGCAGGTAAAGTCAGTTACTGCCCTCCCACTCCATGCCTCTTGCTGTCCCTTTCTAAACTGGCAGTGCTACCCGGTTCGACTTAGCCCTGACCCTCTGCATGCTGTATCAGATCTCACAGGAACAAACAAACAAACAATCCCAGGTTTTATAGCACGGGTGTAGCACAGCTCTACACAGAAAGGCCCAATCACCCTTTTTTGAAAAGGTTTTATTTTTTGTTTTATCGGTACACGTTTGCAGTTCACGCGGCTTACAATCATTTTCCGGAGTGGGTGCACGTGCACACCGCAGCCTCTTTCTTTCTTTTTAGCCCCTGCCCCTCCAATTTCCAGATCCCATTCTTCATTCTCGTTGCTATTGTTAACCTCAGCTCACGCGATGGTATATAACGTTCACATTAACTGAGGTTCTTCGGTTCCCGTACATGGCAAATCTTCATTCTACTTAACTTCCTCGCCCCCTCCTTCTCTCCTTGTGTTTGTGCCCTTGTCCCACTTCCTACTGCAAGAGATCCATCTCCTGGTCCCCTTCTGTCCATTCTTTATTACCATCTTGTTTGCACTTCGCCTCACTCAAATGAGAGCTACCATATGGGACTTAAGCTTGTGTGTCTGGTTTGTTTCACTCAACATTGTATTTCCCAGGTGCATCCATTTTCCTACAAATGTCTCAAACCTGTCATTCTTCTTGGCAGAGTAGTATTCCATCATATACAGGTATCATATTTTCTTTATCCAAGCATCTGTTGATGGGTATACAGGCTGCTTCCAGGATTTAGCTATTACAGCATGTACTGCTGTAGACATTGGTATGCACGTGTCACTGTGGTATGTTGTCTTTAGCTCTCTGGGGAAGATACCTAGCAGAGGGATTGCTGGATCATATGCAATTTCTAATTTCAGTTCTTTGAGAAATCTCCAGCTGATTTCCACAATAGTTGGTACTAGTTTGCATTCCCAGCAACAGTGAAGTGGGGTTCCTCTTTCACCACAGCCTCGCCAGCATTTACTGTTGCTTTCTTAATAACTGCCATTCTTTCTAGAGTAAGATGGAATCTTAGCATTGCTTTAAGTTGCATTTCTCTAATGGCCAGAGATGTTGATCATTTCTTCATATATTTGTTGACCATTTGTATTTCTCCCTTTGTGAAATTCTGTTCTCTTGTCCATCTCTTGACTGGATCTTTAATTTTAGGTGGTTTAAATTTTTTTTTAAAGTTTTTTTATATTCTAGATACTAGTCCTGTTTGAGGAGTAGTTGGCAATTTTTTTTTTTTTTGCCTTATAGAGACAGGGTTTTACTATGCAATTGAGGCTGGTCTTGAACTCACTTTGTAGCCCAGGCTGGCCTCGAACTCACAGTAATTCTCCCGCCTCAGCCTTTGAGTGTTGGGATTACAGGTGTGTATCACCATGCTTGGCTTGCAAAATATTTTTCCCACTGTGTAGGTTGTTTTCACTCTACTGCTTGATTATTTTGTTGTACAGAGCTTTTTAGTCAGATACAATCCCATCTGTTGATTCTTGCTGTTGTTTCTTGTGTGATTGAGGTTCTGTTTAGAAAATCCTTTCCTACACCTATGTCTTTAAGAGTTTTACCTATTTTATCTTCCAGCAGACATAATGTTTCTGTTTTAATGTTTAGAACTTTGATCCATTTTTATTTTAATACAGTACATGGTGAAAGACAAGGGTCCATTTTCAATCTTCTGCACAAGGTAACTAATTTTCCCAACACCACTTGTTGAACAGGCTAGCTTTCCCCTAACATATGCTTTTGGCCCCTTTGTTGAAGATCAAATGTGTCTGAGAAAGCTTCTGTATCCTCAGGTCTATTCCTCTGATGCATATATCTGTTTTTGTTCCAGTACCATGCTGTTTTTATCACTACTGTTTTGTAGTATAGTTTAAAGTCACGTGTTGCTATGCTTCCTGTTTTTCTCTTGTTGCTCGGAATTGCTTTCACTATTCTTGATCTCTTCTTCTATGAATTTTAGGATTGTTTTCTCTAGTTCTGTCACTATGCCATTAGTATTTTGATAGGAATTTCACTGAATCTGTTTAACAGCCAATCACCTTTTTACTGTGCAACTGTGGGTTTTCAGGATCACAAGCTAGGCAAGGCTTATGCTTGTTTCTTTTCAATGGACCTCTTCTCTCCAGCCCCAGCCCCCTGCCACTCACTTCCTCCACTGACCATACAAATGTACCATCTACATCAAGGCCATGCCTAAAAGGACACCTGCTTGTGGGGCCTGGGGTTTGTCCATCTTTGGGTCTCCTTCAGTACCTGGTGCAGTGCATGACACATTGTCAGGGAAATCAATAAATGTTTACAAAAGTCTTCTGGGGTTGGGAGGACAGCTAGATGGGTAAAGGGATTGAGGGTACCTTGCTAGGGTCTTAGACCTCCCAACACATGGCTTATGGACCTTTCCTCTAGGAATCAAAAGGGACACCTTGAACTTATGCACGAGTCCAGACAGACAGCTCACCCTGACGTGAACACACACTGCTGAGGGATACACAGTCCTTTGTCCCCGTGGGTAGTTGGCTTGGTTTTCAGGACTGCCTGTGTCCTGTGCTGTGCTAGCCTGTGGCTTGTGTGTGGGCTCTCGGGCCAGTCACCTGAATGTGGGCATGTATCCTAAAGGCCATTGCTTCTCTGTTGTGCCTGTGTATACAACTCTAAAAACAGCAAGTATCAAATGCCTGGCTGCTGAGGGTGGCATTGTGCTGCTCTCCCAGCCCCTAGTGCTTGTGAAGGTGACCTTATTTAGAAACAGAATCTTTACAGATGTGACCAAGTTGAAATTAGGTCACGCTGGTCTAGGGTGGCCCTAAAGTCAATGACGTGCCCATCCTGTAAGTAGGCTGTGTGAGGACAGGGGACAGAGAGACACAGAGAGGGTACATGTGAGGACAGAGGCAGGAGATGGAGGGACAGAGCTACAGCCACGGAGCACCATGATGCAGAGCAACTGTGAGAAGTCCAGAGAGAGCCCTGGAATGGGTCTGCCCAGGTCTCTAGAGGATCCAGCCCATTACACTTGATTTCAGATTTCTGGGCTCCAGAACTTTGAGAGAAGAAATGTATATTGTTTTCATCCACCCGGCCTGTGGGCCTTTGTGGCAGGGCATTCCACTCAAGGGTGGTATTAACAGACCGAGACTGTGAGAAAGATCATGCTGAGGTAGGTGCAGCGGAAGGGCCTCACAGCATCAGGTGGCCCAGGGTATGGCACAGGCACAGAAACCCTGTCCCTCCGCTGGGCCTTCTGCACCTGCCCTGCTGCCCCTGCTGCTCTCCCGCTGTGGCTCCCCACAGAATCCCTCTCAGTCCTTCTCTGCCCTCAGGGCTCAGCTCTCACCCCATCTTTTGCCCAGAAGGCTTTGCTCCCACTATTCGGATCTCTCCTTTGAGAAGCCACATACCTGGCATCCTGTGGAAGGCGTAGATTCCTGCACCTGCGTTTCTGCCGGGTTGAGGAAGAAGCAGTCCTCAGATTGCAATGCTAGGAAGTGGCAGAAGACCACTGTTCCCTCCCTTCTATGGAACCCAGCACTGAGCCAGGCTCACAGCTCAGCCTTCCGAGGACAGCAAGGACAGCAGGCCAGGATGCAGAGCCAGCCAAAGCCAGGGACAGAGATGCTGGAGGCTGCTTAGGGCTGGGAGAGGGGCGTGTGGTGTGACAACTGAAGCGGGTGGGGTTTTCTTTCTTTTCTTAGTATGGCAAATTAAAATTTAGCGTTTTAACCATTTCCAAACATACAGTTCAGTGGCACAAGAATACTCACCCTTACGAGCGATGGAAATGTTCTTAAATGGACTGTGGTGATGGTTACACAGCTCTGTGAGGGTACTAAATGCCACTGAATTATATGGTTTAAATGGATAAACCGTATGATATTAAACACATTAAACAAATACACTGGAATCGTGCTGTTATTAAAAAAGAAGCATAGGTGAGTTCTATAATGTGCATATACGATTTCTGTAGGCAGGGATTGGGTAAATGTTTTCCTCAGAAGGTGGCTGGTTTCCACTGTCCCCTTAGGAGGTGCTCACAGTCCCACAGAACATGGTGGGCAGGGCCCCACCTGGTGCCACCTGATGCCAAGAGAACCATGTCACCTGTACCTTGCCAAGCATCCTCTGACAGAGCCTCTGGGATGTCAGTTTCCACTGCCGCCTCAGGCCTCAGCCTGGGGCACAGAGCCCTCCAGCCTGCCCTCCCCGCAGAGGCAGCTCCAGACAGGCATGTTTGACTTGTGTGACCTCTGGGATCCCTCAGAAAAAGCCTCAGTGGGGACATAAGAGTCTCCATCTAAACCGTGTCCAAGGTGGGAGACAGGCACCATCCAGCAGAACCTGGCACACTCCAAGTTGACGACAGGTGAGAGCAGTCAGGCTTTGCCTCTGCTCTGAGGGAAGGAAACTTTTTACTTCGTGACTCCACCATCAAGCCTGAGCTAGGGACAGGGCCAGCCATGCTCCTGGGAATGACAGTCCCAATATCAAAATGGAACATTCAAGAAAAACTGAAAGCTATTAGAAGGTTGTTTGGTTTTGTTTTTTAATTCTGTCTTGTCACTCAGGAATAAAATGAAGCCGGGACTGGTGGGGCACACATGTAATCCCAGCACTCTGGGAAGCTGAGGCAGGAGGATCACAAGTCTGTGCCCAGCAATAAAAAATTTAAAAGGGGCTGGCGAATAGAGCTCAGTGCAAGGGCCCTGGGTTTAATCCTCCATACACTCCTCCTCCACCCCCAGGAGGGCAAAGAGCAGAGACTGTGTGATCTCCCCTTCTTTCTCCACAGGACCTCAGCTTCCAGCACCGTGCTCAGCGCGCTGCTGGTTCTCAAATACTTATATATGTACTTATTTATTGACAAAGTGCTTTATTTTGAAATACTTAGATTCTCAGGAAGTTGCAAATCAAAACAGGGAAGTCTAGCACCTTTCCCCCAGTTCCCCAGGGGCGAGTAGCATCCTGTGCACAATTAGAGCACAGAGTCAAACCAGGAAACAGAGGGTGCAGCCCTCTGAGCTACTCAGATGTCACCAGTTTTACGTGCACGTGCGCATGCATGTGTGTGTATGTTTAGAACCAGGTAGCTTTATCACACTGGCATCTTCGCATAGTCACCACCACAATCAAGATCCACTGTGGTCACCACCAGGATTCCTGGTGACACCGCTCTACGGCCACATCCACCCCCCTCTGCCACTTCTAACCAGGCAACTACTGACCAGTTCCCCATGTCTAGGATTCGGTTATTTCAGGAAGGACACGTGCCCTAGTGTCCCCTTCTCTGAGGGGAGACTGCCAAAGCCTAT
This sequence comes from Dinomys branickii, assembly GCA_004027595.1. Classification (NCBI taxonomy): domain Eukaryota; kingdom Metazoa; phylum Chordata; class Mammalia; order Rodentia; family Dinomyidae; genus Dinomys; species Dinomys branickii. The sequence continues at coordinate 141,981 of PVLD010002984.1, forward strand.
GTTTTTTGCCTGTACATACACACCTATGATAATGCTTTATTTATAAATTAAATACAGTAAGAGTAATAAACTACCTGACACCCATCCACTAGGGAGCCGCCAGGCTGGCTCCAAAGCAGGGTGGTTCCCTAGTGGATTATGATACTGAACATAGTTTTCTGTGGTTATCTTCCATCTGCATATCCTCTTTGGTGAATGTCTGTCCATATCTTTTGCTCATTTACTGTCTCAGTTATTTTTCTCATTGCTGAGACAAAATACCTGACACCCACAGTTAAAGGTGGAAAGGTCTGTTTAGCTCACATTTTGTAGAGGTTTCGGTCTACAATAGGCTGGCTCCAAAGTAGGGTGGCTTGGTAGAGGGGCATCACAAAACAGAACCAGTTTATTGCAAGCAGAAGACTGCAAAAGCAAGCAAGCAAGCAAGCAAGGAACAAGACAAGCCTCTTTTTGTCTCTCATATTATAATCTAGGCTATCAGGATTAGGGCAGTGTTAAACCAATCAATAGATTAATTTAATAATCACCCAACCTTAATCTTAATACCTGTAATCTTAACATTAGACCATAAATCAATTATACAGCTTCTATTTAGCCACCTCTAAAAAGAAGCACCACCTGGACTGAATGAGGCTTTGGGGAAACATCTAGACATGAGCCATAACATTTACTAATTGGATTGGTTTAAAGTTTTTATTATTTTCTTTTTTTGTGGTATAAGGGATTGAACCCAAGGTCCTGTACATGCTAGACAGGTGTTCTACCACTAAGCTACACTCTGGGCCTATTTAAAAAAAATTTTTTTTTTTTTTAAGAGCAGAATATACTTTTTGAGGGAAAGACAGCTTCTTCCAGCAGAGGGGCAGAAGGGGGCCCAAGTGGGTTATCCCAAGACTCTGTCTTTTCTAGGGACTTCTATAGAGCCAAACAACGAGGTGAGGCGGGTCCAAGGTAGGAAAAATGGACAAAACTATGGTCAACCAGTAAGAATTGTTTGGGTAATTGTTTATTTTTAATATTGATCTCTTTTGTTTTTAATCACTCTGTTAAGATATAACACACCATACTTAAGTGTATGATTAACAAACCTATGTAGAGTGTACAGTTAAATGGCTTCTTATATATGCACAGAATTGTATAATCATCAACAAAATCATTTTAGAAACTTTCATTACCCTAAAAAAGAAATGCTATACCTATGAGCATGAAATTTCTACTCTTCCCTCCTGTTAGCTTCTGGAAAACTCTAATTTACTTTCTGTCTCTATGACTTTACCTATCCCATCATATAATTCATGATTCTTTGTGACTTCTGTCACTCTGTTTACCCATTCATCAATCGATGGGCACTTAGGTAGTCTTTCTGTCTTTGCTAATATGAATGGTGCTACGGTGAACATGTGTGCATAAGTTTTTGAGTAGACACATGTTTTTTCTTGGGTCTCTACCTAGAAGTAAAATTACTTGATTATATGGGAATTTTACATGTTTAAGAACCTGTCAAGCAGTTTTATAAAGTGACAGCATCATTTTACATTTCCACCAGCTCTTTAGGAAGCTTGCTATTGGCTTTCTTTTTGATAACAGTTATGCTTGTTGTTGTGAAGTGGATCTTCTTATGGTTTTGACTTGCAATCCCCTAATTATAGTGAGGCTGAAAATTTCTTCATGTGCTCAATGAAAATATATATACCTTTCATAAAAATGTCAGTTCAGTTTGGGCCATGTTAATGGGTTACATGTCTTTAATGTTGTTTTGAGGTATTTTTATATATTCTAGGTACAAGTAAGTCTTTCGTCAGATATACACTTTGCAAATATGCTCTTTCAACCTGTAACTTATCTTTTCATTCTTTCAAAGGATTTTTCAAATATTTAAGAATTTAAAATAAGGATGCTGCTCAAACTTTTGCTACCTGCAAAGCTGCAGGCATTCGACTGGTATGGTATAAATAGGTCAGTAGGGGCATTTCCTACCTGCTTTAATGAACAGTCAATTCTTCTATTGATATAAGTAATATATCGTGGGTCTTTAATCAATTATTCTTCCTATCTAAGCCAAAATCTCCTCTGCAATCTTATTGACACTATTAATTTTTCTCATGGATATATCTGGGAACTTAAGCCTGGCCCTGTCAGATATATCATTTGCAAACCATTACATTAAAACTATTACAGAGACCATTACATGAAAATCATTGCAAGGCTTATTATTTGTGAAGTATACATTGCCTCAAAAAACACAGGCTTAATTTTTCATTTTAGTAAATAGCTTTGATAATCCCAGAGATTACTATTCTAAATACATCTGGCCACCAATAAGAGTTTCTTAATATATTTTCCAGTTGTGACTAAAATTTGCCAGAGCTACTCTTTGCCTAGGGCATTTTCATTATGTAGTTATCCACCAGCAATCACAGATTTTCCTCATAGCCTCGTAGCAGTGAAGGGTAGTTAATGGGTGGAAAAACTGATCAGGAACCTCAAAGTTAGAAGAGTGACTAAGACTCTGTTGATGTCATGGGCCAGGGGGACTATCTGGAACTCCTGGGGGGGGGTGGCAGAGTTGCATGTATGCAACTGCTCATTCTCTTTGGATGACTAGAAATGTGGCTGAGTGGGATGGTAAAGGTGTTTATTGAAAATGTTCAGCAAACAGAAACCATGTCTATAGTGAGTCCTCAGTGTGCAGACTTATGGCATAAACACTAGATGAATTAGAACTGCACCATCAAAAAACTCACCACAGGGTGTGAAGAGAGGCTGGACATGTCCGCCACAGGAGCGACAGAGTGCCTGACCTCTCAGAAGGCTCAGTGCTTGGAGAGAAAGACTGCACCACACCTGGCTAGGATGGAGGAACTTCGGTGGGCCTAGCTAGTGGCCCCATCCCAGTCTTTATGTGACAGCACTAAGGCAACCTCCTCCGAATCTCCCTCTCACCAGGAAAAAAGTTTGGAACATCTGATCCTGATGGATCTTGACCGCACCCTTCTTCCCTAAAAGCGAACCACCAAGCTTGGTCCCTGGAAGGAAAGGGCAGCAGTACAAACTGCCCCTGAAGGTAAAAACTCAAAGTGAAGAGAGGCTGGGAGCAGCTCCCCGCTGGGCAGTGGGAGGGAGGGCATGTGTGTAGGACCTAGGGGGTGAGTAGGGAGGAAGTGCCCACTCTTCCAGGGCCCCTTACTAGCTCTGGCTCCCTGTGGGCTCCCTGCAGCCCACTGCAAAGAGCAGACTCCTTCCCCATTTTGAAGATCACAGTTGCATTTTGGTGGGGCTCCCTGCTGTCCAGTCACATTGTAGTTGCCACGGGAACCACCACTTGGCCAGTTTGTGTGGGACAGAGGAAGGATTGTCAGTTACAATCACCAGTCTACAAAAAGGTCCAATCTGCTGAAACAGATGCAGATTGCTTCCCCATTCCCCAGGGGTCAAACAGTGAGGGGAGCAACTTCTCTGGATTTTTGTGGTCCAAGGGTCCAGGCCCAGCTCTGGCACCTACACGCTGTGAGACGATGCCGCAGCCCAGTCACCCACTGCACATGCCCCAGCTGGCCCAAGCCTCCATCCATGAGCTTTACCCAAGCGCCTTTGGCTGGGGGCTTACAGGAAAGGGACAGGGAGCCCAGAGCTATGGCCAGGGGTCCAAGCAGAGGCCCTTCCAAATAGCCCAGGTCACTGCTCAGGACAGGGAAACACTGAGAGCCAGAAAGGAAGGACTCTTAAGAGATAGCCCATGTCACCCTGCCCCACCATTGCATAGGTGGGGAAACAGGTCCAGAACCGGTGTATCCCTGCCAGGAGGGGGTGAGCCAGGTGCTTTCCAGTTGATTCTAGTGCCCTCTTGGGTCTAGATTCTGATTCTAGAATCTGCCTCTGTTTGGCTTCTTCTACCAACTTCCAAGTGCTGGGCTGCATACAGATGTAAGCCTTTTGGGTATTTATGGAGGGTAATAGTGTTCAAGATTTTAACAGTAAGAATAATAATAATCCCACCCATCATTTACCAAGTCCCCAATGTGTGCCAGGCTCTGTGCTTCTAATCATCGTGACCAGTATTTTATAAGGGAAGAAACTGGGGCTCTGAGAGAGTTAAGTCACTGACTCGGTGTGGATTAGTCCTGACTAGGTGCAACCAATCGGAGTCTTTTTCTCAGGAGAGGTGGTGTGAGTGAGTGAGGGCACCCCAGGGGTTCCTTACAGGAAGGAAAAGGCATCCCCATGGCCCTGCCTCAGTCAACCGTGCAGTTCCTGTGGACCACATCTCCTGCTCTGCCACCAGGGGGGCCCCATGTCACCTCTGGGTGTGGTTTTCCTGGCAGCACTGCCAGCTCCTCCCTTTGGTCCCAGCACTGGCCACCCTACTCCTCAGAGACCAGTGACACAGAGAGGCCCTAGTGATGCTCCCGGGATGCAGAGCCCAGACGTCCTATCTTTTCATTGTCACAGGTCTAGGACCTCCCATGTGCTTCACGGGCTTTGCGTTTCCTGAAAGCACTGTCTCTGAGCCTCACATGGATGTCACACGGTGGTGACTTCCCATGACACTGCTCTTGCTAAAACAAAAGATGGCTCCCTTGGAAGCTGCTCTTCCCTATTGAGCAAGCGTGAAAATGAGGCTTCCACAGTCTGAGCAAGGAAGAAAGAACAGACAGAGACAATGCAGATGAGATTTTGTGAACTGAACTATAGATTCAGATGCCAAAACAGAAAGGGGCACTGGACAGGCCTGTGAATTGCCAAGTGTCGGAGAAGACTACACAAAGTGAGAGACAGGGTGGTCATCTGAGAGAAGGTAAAGGGGTAGGGTGGAAGGGGGTGCCATGCAGAGATGCACGGTCCCACACCAGCTGCACCTCAGGAAATTCAGTCCTGCCTGCTCCCGGCCCACACTGCAGGTCCTAGGAGATGTCTTCCGCTGGATTCATCAGGAAAAAAAAAAACAAAAACACTTGGCTTTCTGCAGGAACAGAGGATGGTGGTGGTGAGGTTGTCCAGGGTACCATCCTGACAGGGAGAGCAGCCCTGAGTACCATAGAAGGACCCCTCAAGGGTACCCAGAAAGGATCAGCTTCAACTTGAGGATCCTGTGAAGTTCCAAGGCGCTTGGTGCCCAGGCAAGAGCAGCGAAGGTGAAGAATCTAAGCAGCAGTGTGAGGGGCGATGTTTCTCTTTCCAGGCAAAACAAGGCTGCCTTACAGCCTTGGACAATTTCCCTAAAGCACTTCTGCCAAGGCTAGGAAGAGACACACACGGCTGATCTCTAAATCAGATCTGATTCAGCTCTTGTGTGCCACAAAGCCACAATTCAGCAACAAGTCCACCTCCCCTTGGCCATCAGGAGGCTGGGGACTTGGTGACCTTCCTCCCAGGGCTGTCCTTGAAGCCACCTTCCTGCCCCACTTGGGCTCTCTGCAATGAACAATGACATCCTCTTAGCTTCAGATTCAGAGGGTAATTCCGAAGTGCTTTTGTAAATAAATCCTCTGCCAAAAGAGGAAAGAATAAGACATGCCATGCGTAGGATATTTTCTTTCCTGACCTGTTTCCCTCTCTGCCATCCTCCCCTGCCCTGAATTGGAGTCATCTGGAGGAGGAAGACAGGAGATAAGATAGGAAACCACCTGGCCTGGGTGCAAGAGCTTCGCCCATGGCACCTAAAGGTCTGAGCTAAAGCCCAGTTACATCCTTTGGTACAATTTCCTTAGCTGCAGAATGGAGAATATAGCACTTGTTCATAGGTAGTGAAGACAGATAAATTGAAAGCCAGACAGTCCTCGCCACACAGCAGGCTCCAGTGATGAGCCAAAGGCTGAATAAGAATTAGATTTCAGGGTTTAGATACTGGGGAGCTGTGTATCAACTGGAGAACCTTCCTTTTGTGGGTGCCAAGGACAGCTCTGGTCTGGGAACTACATTAGAAGGACTTTCCAGAAGGGAAAAAGAGAGATTTCCTCTTTTGGAATGTTCTACTAATGTAGTAAGCTCCCTGAGAGTTGCCATTGTAAAAACAAAGATGGAGAGAGCAAGGAAGCACAATAACACAGGTCATTAGATCGGGTCTGCTGATAAAAGCAGTATGAATTATCCACTGATACTGGATGCATAAGGGGAGATAGATACAAAGAGCCAGGGGAGACACCATGTTCTTATTCTGTTTCTATGGAACTTTCCAGAAGTTCTCATCTCCAGCTTCTGCCTTAAAGTTTGGGCAGAAAGGAGAAATTGGTGGGGCAGGTGTAATAACATGGCTTTCCAGGAGGCCAGCTGGGATGTCGGGTTGCTGAGCAACATGTATTTTCCTAGGTTGTGGGGAGGCTTTCTAATCCAGGTGCATGTGACCTCTGGGGTTAAGTAAATGTATAGGGATTTACCTTTCCAGGGCATTTTGTATCTGTCTATGGCCAGGGGTTTGCCTTCTCCAGGAAGCTCAGAGATATTGAGTGACTTCCTTAAGGTTACTATGGAGTCCAAAGACAATCCAGTTCACTGACATCCACCCAAATTCCCACTGGCTTGAAGGCTACTCACACACTTCATTTGGTGAAGTTGCTTGGAACTCTCTCTTCTTTGAGCAAAGCAAATCTGGGAAGTGGGCCAAAGGTGCTCAGAGGTAACAGTCAACTTTCCCTTTTGGGAAAACTCCTCCAAAGCTGAGTCTCCTAGGAACATCTCCTTAAAAGCCCTTGGGCGATCTGCCCAGCACAGGCTGAGCCTCCGTGCAGAGACGTGAGAAATGCAGAACATTCACAGAAGCACTTTGCCTTGCTTTTCCTCTTGCCTGCTTTTCCTCTTGCCTTGCTTTTCCTCTGTCACTTGGCTCATTTTAATGACATTGTCCCACAACTGTCTGCTTTGCCCCAACCCTGGCCAGATACGAACTTGAAGATGTGGATCCTATCTTAATTATCACCACACAGAGCTTGATAGGTGTGAGGTACATGAATGAATAAGTGAACACAGCACTAGTCAGAGTACTCTTGCTCATCTGCCAAGGTTTGGGTACGTTCACAAGCTTTTTTTGTCTGTTCTAACAGCTTCCTTGGAGGTATCATGAACCTCCCTGCACGGCTGACAGAAGTAAGAACCAGTAGTCAAATAACTTGCTCTACTTTCCAGAGCTAGGTAAGTAAGAAAATCAAGTACGAAATGAAGTTTTATTCTTTTCTAATATATGCATTCAATGCTATATATTTCCCTCCAGGCACTGCCTTCACTGTATCTTACATATTTTAATAAGTTGTGTTTTCCTTTTCATTTACTTCAAAGTATTTTTAAATTTCTCTCGAGATTTCTTCTTTGATTCATATGTAATTTGGAGGCATTGTTTAATCTCCAAGTACTTTGGGATTTGCCACCCTTTCTGCTATTGATTTTTAGTTGAATTCCACTGTGACCAGAGAGCAGACAATATGTTTTCTGTTGTTTTACATTTCTTAAGGTCTTATGACTCAGAAGGTGGTCTATTTTGGTGTCTGTTCCATGTGAGCTTGAGAAGGATGTGCTCTTATTAAATGAAGTGGTCTACAGATGTCCATCACACCAGGTTGATAGAAGTTGTTGTCTTGAGTTCAACTATATCATGACGGATTTTTCTGTCTGCTAAATCTGTCCATGTCTGACACAGGTAAGTTGAAGTTCCAAGCTATCACAGCAAATTCATCTACTTCTCTTTGCATTCTACCAGTTTTTGCAAATATTTTTAAGTTCTGTTGTTAGGTGCATATACACCAAGGAGTACTATGTGTCCTTGGAGAACTGACCTTTTATCATAATATAATGTACCTCTTTACCTTGATAATTTTCCTTGGTCTGAAGTCTCTCTGTCTGAAATTAAATAGCTACTCCTGTTTTCTTTTGATTAAGGTTACCGTGATATACCTTTCTCCATTTATTTCCTTTTAATGTAGATGTGTCTTTGTATTTAAAGTGGGTTTCTTATAGACAACAGATAGTTGGGTCTTGTGTCCTGACTCACTCTGACAGATTGTCTTTTAATTGGTGTACTTAGACCACTGACATTCAAAGCCATTACTGTCATGGTTGGATTGACATCTACCAAAGAGTTGCATTGATAGCTACTGTTTTCTGTTTGTGTCTTTCTTTTTAGTTATGTTTCTGTTTTCCAGTATTGTTTCTGCTTTTGTGATTTTAAGTGAGCATTTTACATGATTCCTTCTGACCTCCTTTATTAGAACTAGGTAAGTTCTTTCTAAACTTTTTTTTTAGTACCAGGAATAGTTCTTTTTAAGAGTCCTTTAAAAACTCTTTTAGTGGTTGTTTTAGCAATTACAATTTATATAACAAATAGTCCAAGTACACTTTCAGATGACATCATACTTGACAGGGAATGTGAGCACCTTCTAATAATAAAATTATCTTAATTTCTCCTTCCCATCCCTTGTATCATTGCTGTTCGCTTTCACATGAACACATACATGGGGATATAATCCAGTTCGTTGCTGCAGTTATTTTGTACAAACTGTTGTCTGTTAGATCAATTAAGAATAAGAAAGTTTGTATTTCATCTTCACTTTTCCCACTACCAGTTTTTTCATGTAAATTCCAGTTCCTTAAAGGAACATTAACATTTATAAGTCAGATCTAACAGCCACAACCTCCTTTTCTGTTTGCTTGTCTGAGAAAAGTATTTCTCCTTCATTTTTGGAGGATAATTTTGCAGGGTTCAGAATTTTCAATGGGTGTCTATTGTTTTTATTATGTCAACATTTTAAATATCGCGTACCATTCTTTTACGTGTGTAGCAGGAGTTTTCCTTTATAATTTTCTGTCGTTTCAAAATGATATACCTAGGTTAGTTTTTTTTTTTTTTCAGCTTTTTTTTGGGGGTGCTGCATTTGTCCTGTTTAACATTTTCTGAGTTTCTAGAATCTTTGGTTTGGTGTTCAGTGTTAATTTGGGGAAACTCTTGGTTGTTGTTTAAGATACATCTTCTGTTCCTTGCCCTCTTTCTTCCCCTTGTGGTATTCCACTATGTGTGTGTTACCCCTTCCTAGCTGTCCACTGTCTTGGAATACCCTGCTCTGGTTCTGTCAGTTTCTTCCCCCTTTTTTAAAATTATTTTTTATTTTTTATTTTTTAAAAAATAAAAGCACAAAAACATATTAACAAACACACAAATTAGCATAAAAAATAGTACAATCAAAACTGATTTACAGACAAGGTGACATAGACTCAACAATGGTTGTTGCTTTACCTATTGATATCTTTGAAGTGTATATATATGAACACAGATACAGACATGCAAAATTGGTCAGACAATTAATCCTCTCAACAACAGAAAAACACAAAAAACAAAAAACCAAAGAGAAAAAAAAAACCAACAATAGTTGCTGCTTTGCATATTGATATCTTCGAAGTGTGTGTTCAGGATAACACATGCAGACATATAAGATTGATCGAATAACCCATCATCAATTATTCCTTAGCATTAAGTGATATAATACAATAGTAGAACCATGTTAGCCCTCCTGCATATATGTATATACATATATACATACATACATTTTTGCCTCTTTCTTTTCTCCTTTCCCTTGTCCCATCTGTTCTTTGTTTTTGAACAGATTTCCTTCATGTCTCTTAGTTTATATTCCCACCCTCAGGTTCTTACACCAGTGGTACAATACGTTGCCTGCACATGTACCGCTGATTTATTTCACTTATGAGTATGGACTCCAGTTTTGACCACTTGCCTACAAAGTCCCCAAAACTATCTTTCTTTATAGCTGAATAATATTCCATTATATAAAAATGCCACAATTTTTTAATCCAGTCTTCTGTGGATGGACACTTGGGTTGCTTCCACATTTTAGCTATTACAAATTGCACTGCTATAAACATGGGTGCACATATATCAGAGTGATATAATGTTTTCAGACCTTCTGGGAAAATACCCAGAAGGGGAATAGCTGGTTTGAATGGAACCTCTAGACCTAGTTTGCTGAGCAATCTCCAAACGGCTCTCCACAGTGGTTGCACCAGTCTGCATTCCCACCAGCAGTGTAATAGAGTCTCTATTTCTCCACAGCCTCGCCAGCATTTGTTATTGGATGACTTTTTCATACTGGCCAGTCTTACTGGGGTGAGATGAAATCTCGATGTTGTTTTTATTTGCATTTCTCGAATGACTAAGGATGTGGAACATTTTCTCATATATTTATTTGCCATTTGTATTTCTTTATCTGAGAAGTGTGTATTCATCTCAGATGCCCA